>VYZR01109340.1:0-42459 GCA_013400675.1 Oxylabes madagascariensis | reverse complement strand
TTCTGTGATTCTGTGATTTTAAGTTAGTTGAAAGAAATAGTCTGCATCCTTCAATGCACACATCATTTTATTGCTATTTTATTTAGGAAGCATTAAAAGAATGATTCCATTTTGTTGATTGAAAAGGCAGCTCAGTGGGTTTCAGGGTACTTAAGTGAGTAATTTAAGAATGTGGGCCAGGTACAATCAAAAAGAAAAGGACTCATTTTACCATTCACAGTGACTGAAAGAGGACATAGAACAGTTGTTTGAGAAGGTAACTAACAGTCAAAACTCAGCTTCCTCTTCTTGACTGTCGTACTGAGTACATGATAGGAAATGGGGCAAATCACTAATATCTCTCTTTTTCAGTTAACCCATATGTGAAATAAATGTTCTTGCTATACAGCACACCAGGTATGGGAAATTTTTGTTGCCCATTGTGCTATCATGAATTGGGCTGATGGTCTGTAATTTAAAAAAAGGGAGTGATACAAGGTACAATTTTGAACAAAATGTCCAGTTTAATAATTTGGAGCTTAGATTAAAGCTCAAATCTGTAGCATTACGTTTTGTCATTGCTGGAGCTTGCTAGCCTGGGAAAGAGCAAAGTAAGTCAGATTGTGAAACTATCTGGGGTGAGATTTGAGTGGAGAGGAGATAAAGGAAAGAAAAAAAAGTTAAATGGAAATTAGGCTTAAACTTTTTCAGCTCCACTGTTTGGATGTGTTCAGCAATATTTGTGATGGAAGCAGATTAAAAAGATTGGTTTTAGGTGTTGATTTCTAGTTTTTATGTAGGGGAAGGCTGAGCAGTGAGAAATGGCAAGTGACAGTATTTGTGTTTTCCTTTAAGTGTCAGCACAGGTCATTGGATGTTTCAAGAAGGAATTTGTCTGTCCGTTTCTATTCCCGCTGTGTGTAAAAGCTGTCTGTGGCACTTCAGGGAAGGAGCAATATATCATATGCACCTGTAGGAAGTATACACTTGTATTCTTGTGTTTCCATTCACAAGCTTCATTAAATGTTCAGATGCAAGCAGCAAAAGCAATTTTAAACATTTTTTTTTTTAAAGGTGAGTAGTAATCAAACCTTTTGGCTTAACCATGAGCTTGAAGGTACTCTTAACTATCTTCTTGAACTGAGGCTTAGGAGACAAAATTCTTGTTGCATGCCTTGGAGAGACTTGCATGAGTCAAGAATGCAATCTAGAAAGATGGGATAAGACGACAGACAGCAGGCCAGTGAAATCTACAGGACAGTCCTGTAGCCTGGTTTTGTGATGAAATAACTATTGCAGGCTTTGTCTCTAAAGGAATGAGCTCCTTTCTTAAGAATATTCTTCACACGTTCAGACTGTGTGTTATAAAACGTAGTAGAGGATCCCATTTCTAATCTCTCATTTTTAATAGAGAAAAAAGAGTTAGAAATAAATCAAAGACAAATACACTAATAAATGAGTTGGCATTTCCATTAGCAGGATAAGGTGGTCAGTGCTATAGATAGATAAAACCTGCTGAAATTCTCAAGAATGAACTCACAGCTTAAGTAAAAAAAAAGACACTAAAAAACCTGAAGGAAGGACTCTCTTGTTCATAACTGAAGCAAATTCTACACTGTGCTCCAAGTGTCTGCAAATTTTTGCCCAAGTCAGACATATCCAAAACCCCTCTCCTGAAGTGATCTGGCACATTGCATTAAATCACACTCTCCAAATATCTAATCCTCAGTCTGGTGCTGGATGTGCGTGGCCTCAAATATAACTGAGAAGGAATCCTAATGCCTGTGTTATTTCCAGGTTCCAGCTCGACCTGTTCCTTTCTCTGTTTCCCAGATCTGCGGTAATTAGCAGCACTGCTGTGGAGCTTGGCTGAGGGAAAGGCTTCGCTCCCCATGGGGCCAGAGTGCCGCAGCAGGACGCCCTGACAAGGGAGAAAATAAACCAGTCTCTTGAAATGTCAGGTGGCAATCAAGGCTGCAAGTAAATGAGCCGGCCTGGAGTCTGTTCAGGCTTCTGCAGTAGCTCACAGCTGTCTGCAAAAAATCCCTGCAGTAGAAAATCCGTGTATTTGGCTCCGGATTGGATGTGTGGAATCCTTGCCCGTTTGGAGTCAATAGCTATTTTTTCTTCAGTGTGGGTGCTAGAACCGGTGGTGTCTAGCCTGACCCACCAGTGAGTGTGTGGACAGACCCAGAAAGGGATCAGGAAGGTGTTGTACAGAGGCTTGGTTACAGTGAATGGGCTGTGCAGTGGTAGAAAACTGGAGCAAGGCTGCCTCAGGCTTTTCCTTGAGAGGAAAAGCTTTTCTGTCTCCCCAGGCATCCTCACTGTAAGGGGAGCCCAGGATGCCACACACATCCTTCTGACTGAGCCGGTGTGGGACAGTGCTGATAGTGTCCCCCCAGGACCACAGTAGTTTTCTAGAAATTGGTCCTGCTCAGCTTGGCCAGTAAAGCTATTCCTCAGCCCCAGGGGAAAGCTGGGGAGCCTCCCTGGTGCTCTAGGAGCATGAGAGGGGGGCCTTTCCACTCTGCTCTCAGTCTGAGTGGCACGGGTGGTGGGGAAACCTGCCAAGGCATACCTTTGTACCTTTTTTCATACCTAGTGAAGTGGATTGTTTCACAAGGGAATAGTCTATTTATTTTACAAGCGACTGGGTTTTTCCTGCCTTTAAAAAAAAATATTTTCCCCAACGCAGTGAGAAGGATGCTTGTGACATGGTAGTGCATCCTGCAGACTGGGACTTCTGCATGAGTTCAATGGATTGAAGGAAGAGGCAGCACTGGCACAGTTAGGCTGTGTAAACTGGCCTAGGGGTTGTTTTAGAAAACTTGCTTTTTTTCCCCCCTGCTCTCTACTCCCTTCTCTTCCCCCCTGCAGACACAATACATCATTCTTGCAAACACAACTGTTTAACTTTAATAACTGGCCTAGAGCAAAAACTGACAGTGGGAGAGGAGCTGCTTGGTTTGCAGTTGCTGACAGCTGGAATAAACTACCTGTTCTTTTGGAAGGGATGGACAGGCAGCTTGTTTGGTTTCCAGGAGACTTTGATCCTGAAAGAAACGCCTCTCAACAAAAGAAATAATGACTGGAACTGTGGCAGCTCAGTGTTACTGACTGCTCTTTATAGGTAGGGCTCCAAGTTCGATGGGGAAGCGCTGTGTGCAGGTGTCCCTCGTCTCTGTACTTCAGACCTTTCTGCTGAGAGCAACTCCTCATCCTGAAAGGTCACTGCCACCAATGCCTTGGGAGAGATCCAGAGTCCCGCTAAAATCGGTTTCCTATGATCAAGGTCCCCATCAGGCTGGTTTGACAGGAGCTCTTCAGAATAGTTAAATGGCCTGGGTTCTCAAAACCCTGCCTTGAAGCAATGAAAGCTGAATGATTAAGTTAGAGATTAAATAATTTTGCAATGAATGGTTTTACCTCTGGCTCCTTAAGAAAGTCAGCCTTCTTACTTTGCCAGTTCTCAGAAGAAAATGGCAGCAGTCCCATTTCCTCTTCTCTTCCCTCAGGGCCTGCCACCCTTTTTATTTTTATTTTTTTCCTCCCAGGTCCATTAGACAACATGCAAATTATCGTTAATAGGGCCAGAACAATACTGCATTCCCAGTGGGATCGTTAGGGTCAAAGCCACCGTGTGCCAGCCCTCAGTGTGATACTAATTCTGGCCGTGTCTGCCCCAGGGTTTGGAGGTCAAGTGGAAGGGGCTGTTGAGCACAGACCCAAGCAGGACCTGTCCCTGCAGCCCCCTGCCCACAGCGGGCTCTGGCCAGCCTGTGCCTGGGGCTTCTTCTGACCCCCTGGCAAGGCTGGTGTGCTGCAAGGCACAGGCTCCTTCCACCTCTCCTGCAGCCCCACTGAAGGCTCCACAGAGGGGACAAGTCCTCCCCTGCACAGGGACCTTGCCACCCTGAGCTTCACTGCAGAGGACAGGGACAGGTTGGGGGAGCTGAGGAGAGGGTGCTCTACCCCACATTTCCTTCCTCTGCCAGTCCCTTCCTCCCAGGAACCCCGAGAGTCCTCCCATGGAGGAACATGTTGGCAATGAATCTTTCAACATTGGCTTTGGAAACTACATGGACTGTGTACCACAGCTCAGAGGGAAACGAAGGGCAGCTGCCTTCAGGCCTTAGCCTTGGGCTGGGTTCTCTCTCTTGCCTTTGCTTTGAAGTCATGGGATTTTGCCATTGGAAGTGCTGGCAGGGGGATTAGGGCATTTGCAAGACTCCTTTTATAATACATTTTGCAGGCAAGTGGTTGTAACTATATTTGAAAGTGAATGTAGGGGACAAAAAAAAGTATGACATCACTGACTGAAGTAAAAGTAGAGGGAATTGGATGTCTTTGTCAAGACTGAGATTACAAGTTCCTTTTCTCCTACAAGACTTGCTGAGGGATGGTTATGCCTGCTGCAGGGCAGAGGCTGAAATCCCCACCTCAGTTGCACTTTGGCAAATGGCAAGACCTTAGCATCATGTCTTCAGCCTAGGTTTTGGTGGGTAAACAAAATTAAAAAGGAATGCATTGTATTTTATAAAATACTTCCAAGTAATAGTTTGGCTGGGCCCTTTTTCCCCCCCCCCTCTCTCTTTTTGACTTTGGCAAGGATTCTGTGTGCTCCCCAATGCTGTGAATTCAGATGTGCTTACCTTTAAAAGGTAGCAATAGACTCGCTGAAGTCTCTGACTTCCAGGGAAGCAGAACAAGAGGGCTCAAGCAGAAAGTGAAACTCTTTAAAAACACAAATGCAACAGAGCAGCCTTCTTTCATTTTCCCAACTGAGCATAATGCAAAAAGTAAACAGTTGGCACGAATTACTAATACAGGTTTGCCAGGAGGCTGATCAAAAACACACTGAATTCAGCAGTATGTTTTGCACGAAGTTCAACAGGTTTTTTGCATCAGACCCATTGCAAGGTAAAGAAGGATATTTTTTGAAAGAAAAATGCTATTTGAAAAAATGTGGAAAATTCTCCTGCTCTACCTCCTACATGTTTCTATTGTCAAACAGTCACTGATCTTATTTTAGACTTGACCTTCGTGTTCTTTCCACAGCACACAGGCTGAATGACATGTTATTCAAGTTCTCAGACAATATTATGATATATCTGCTTTTATATTTAGCTGTAACTTTTATTCTCCTTATAAACAAACCCACCTAATGCAACCACCACCTATCCAGGGAAAGTATTTCCATTCCCCTCAGCTTAATTTGGACAAATTTGGCATGAAAACATTCAATAGTTCCATAATAACCTTTGCAACAGGATGCCTGCTGTGCTGACATGCAGGTCTAGAGTGACTTGTACCATGTGCCAGGAAATTGCATTCTTAAGAAAAATCTAGACATAAATTCTGAACAATCAACACTTAAATTTTGAGAAGTCTGGCAGCAAGCTGTTATCTGCCTCATGGGTTTTCACTTTAATGACTTTTTACTTTCTGAGCGCTGCCTCTCTGTCCCTTACGCAGACTGTATGCCCCTGGCCCAAGTAAGCTGAGCTTTGGAGAGTGGAGAGAGGGGGCAATGCCCTCTTGTTGCTGTTGTGCATTCCAGCACTGCACCTTGACACGGCAGGATGGCTTTTCTTACCAAAAGAAAGCAGAGCTTAGCTGGCAGTTGCATAGATGGGGATTTAGCTCTCAGTAGGCGTTCACACAACTGCTGGGATGCAGTGCAGTTCAGTCTTGCCTTCCCACCTGGTGAGCTGGAAAGAGGATGGAGGTTGGGAAGAGATGGAAGTACCATCAGATCCATCTATCCTAAATCAGCTAGGGGCATCTTTACCCTGGGACAGGATGGTTTGTTGAAATATGAGGGGACTGAAGACAGGGAAGAAAATGTTCTCCCTGCCTTGAGAACTCTGAACACTTCATTCTTTTTTGCTCATTTCACTGAAAGTGGAGCAAGTGAAGTGGAGCAGCATCATATGGATGCCTGTCTTCCAGAAATTCTGCCCTGCTGCCAGCTTGGACAAAGGCTCCATGATTGTCAAACATTCCCCAAACCTCCATTGTTCCTACTTAAGGGAGTGACAGCATGGCTGGAAGACCTTTATGTACCTCTCTGCCAAGACCTCCTAGGTGTGCATGGCATGTTACATCAGCAAGAAAAGGGTGGTTGTAGATCCCTGAGCTTTGCTGCTACGAGATTGCAAGAAAAATTGTCAAGACACACAGAGCTCCCTAGGAAAGAAAAAACCTGCTGTTTTTTGTGATGAGTTCAGTAAAGCAAAGGGCCAATTTAATCAACAAAACATTAAATGGGGTCCTAAGAGGAGGCAGGGTCTGGGGAGGGTGTTCCGTGGATATGAACTTGAAGCAAAATGAAGGGCTGCAAAACTGTGTGAACTGAACCCCATCAGGGAAGGCTTACTAAAACTTGAGCCAGGAAAAATTATAGAGTTCCCTAAATTGCTAAATTGAAAATTGAATGAGTTCATGTGTGTGGATGCACACATCTATCTATGAGGTCATGTGTGTAACAGAAATACAGTAGTACTTCATGTGTCGAGGTTTTTTTAAGTAGTGGAAAATGTTTTAATGATTTTTTCTTTTTTTAAATTTTTTCCTGGAGACAGTACATAATGTTCTGTCCTTAGGGCCAAAAACACAAAGTGCCTATTTTCATGAGGAATCCTACAGAAGGAGGAAGGGAAAGTATTATGCAGTGAAGCAAGAGTATAGTAGCCATTCCACAGTGATTACACATCCAAGCAAATCCTGCACTAGAAAACTCAAAAATATTAGAAGCGGAAAACAAGATGTGTGAAGTATTTCCTATTCCCTCCCCAGACTTAATGACAACCAAGCAAGCAGGGAGGTGGTCATGGTGTTTAAATTTAACCCCTCGTATTTGATAATACTGTATTTCAGTGGCAAGCTGCAAGCATGTTTTGTACACATTAGATTGAGGACTTCCTCTGCTTATTAATTTTGCTCCCTCAGAACTTTCAGTTATTTTCAGTATGTTAAAATAGTCCAGACACAAACCAGAAGTGACTGGAAGCACTAAATAATGCAGCAGACTTTGAAGAGCTAAGGTAGTTTAAATGAATCCCAGCCTGAGCAGCTCCTTAATTAAAGTACAGAACTGTTTTAGTTTTACACTAATAATTTGTGATTCCAAGTCTGAACCCCCCCCTTTACCTTTTAATACCTTTCATTCATCCTGTGATGGTCAAATGATGAATGGAATCAGTCTTCTGGGAAAAAAAAAGCAGTTTTCCATACAGAATTCAAATGAATTAAAGAATCTGTGCAAATTTTTCAATTTGATTTAAGAGCAAGACACAGTCGGGAGTGGTAATGCCCTATACCATGAGGGAATCAACTTTGTATTCGAGTCCCCTTTGCCGGCTTGTTTAATCGTTTATGATAACATCAGTAGCTTGGTAAATGATGTAATGGGAGTTAAATCAGGATGACCAACATAAACATCTGTCAGTGCATGTGAACATTTGATGTATGACCCCAGGGCCCAGTGCAACAGTCAGTATCTTGGCAAGCAGTCCTTGGACATCCGCGTCAGTCGAGGTTTCAGGATCGCACGCCGGAGAGGATCCATGTCCTCTGCTCCGTGCCGGTGACAGGGTATGTGATCTGCCTGCTCGGTGTCGGGTGTAGCACTTGGCAGCAGGTCCCCTCCTGGCTGTGGGCACAGCTCACCCCAGTGTCGAGGGTCAGGGCAAGGCATCAGCAGCACGGCACTTCTCCCAGTGAGCCCAGCTGGCACTTGGTGTTGGGCAGACTCGTGCTGGTCCTCTGAATGCAGGAGGGTTTTACAGAGGTAACCAAGGTTGCTCTCAGTAGCCACGTAGTTTGCGATTCACAGTCCAGTTTGCACCCAAAAAAATCAGCCTTAGTGTTTTTTGAACATAATTTCAGAGGAATGATTTCCCGGGCTTGGATTATGCTGGTGTTATTTTCATTCAAAATCATCTTGTCATCATGTTCTTGCATAGATTTGTGCTTTTCTGAAAGCAAGCTGGCTGGTATGTTCACACTGCTCATAAATCTTTTTTTTAAACTTTTTTCTTTTTAATGGAAGTCATGTGGGAAAGCTAAAAGTATCTAATACAGACAAATATATAAGTTACTGGATGTGTATGCCCTCTGCAGAAATGGACAGAAAGGATATGGAAGTAAAATGTGTTACAGAGGAAGCACAGAGCTAAGGGAACTCTGCTTATTACATTTTAGATTAAATTGGTTTTGGAAGACAAAGTCTTTGTTGCAAAGGTAACACAGGTGAGAAATGCCGCAATGATGAGTGTAGGGGGATGGTTGTGGCTCCTTGGTCATCAATGAGCCTCAGTGTAAGCAGACGTGAAACCGTGGTTGGTCCCATGTGCCCACCCACTCTGAGAGCAGCTTTGCTTTAACATGTGGAGATAGGGGAAAACCCTTCCCATTTATGTTATGTCCTTGCTGTTTTAAAAGTGGTTGCTTTCACACAAAAATTAGACATATTTAGCTATTTTACTCCATTTGAGTCCCTTCAAGGTACTGCATGCTTGTAATTGACTCCAAGAAGAGCCTTTTATCAGTCAAGAGTAAGTACATGAGGTTGCAAAACACAGACTTCCAATTGCCATGAGTTTTCAAAAGAGAGCTGGTAGCCCCTCTCGGTTTTTATTATGGATATAATATATAGAATCTGTTTGCAAAGATAAAGAATAAGTTATATATTCCGTAGTTATTAGTATTATTTTTAGATGAAATGCAAGCCATTCAGGAATGCAACTTAAGCTCCACTACTTCAAAATAAAGCTATAGAAATAAATATAATTGCAAGCTAAAATATTTTATCTCTTTAAAGAGGCACTGCCAGCTTTAAAAATTATCATAATTAGCTGGATATATTAAAATTAAAAGTACCAGAACAGCACACAATTATTCTAAATGAGAAGGAAGACTGGAAAAAGAAACCACCCCTCGTTGCCAGCAGTTGTACACACATGCACCACACATGCCCAATTTGGTTTTTACAAAGTATGCTGTCAAGTGAATACTGTCATGTTCCCTGTTTAATCAGTTTCCTCTTTTATTTGTGCGCTGTTGTATATAAAAGGAAATCTGCTTGTAAAGTCAGGCTGTTTAATAATTCATTCAAAAATGATTAGAGTTCAAGGGGAAAGTTGTTCCTTTAAATGACTGAACCAAACAGGAAAAAAACCACGGGTAACAGAGGTTGACTTCTCCCAGGATTACGTATGGTATATTAAATTCCATGTTCAGATCTAAAAATTTGGCTAAAGTAGAATGTCAGTAGTTATCCTCTTTATTTGGGTCCCCCTTTATTCCCCTTTTGGGTAAATTTTGTTTGTTCTGGTTCTTCAAAGGTGCTTTCTTAGGCAGTGAGATAAGAAAGATGATTTTTTTCTTTTGGTCTTTACATGTTCTGTATGTTCCCAGAACAGGCTGAAAAATCCCAGTTGGAATTATTTTTGCCAGCAGTAGCTTTCATTTTCTCTTCAGACTGTGCTCTACAAAGTAACCCAGTAACCATCCCTGGGAAATGTCCCCCCTTTGGAGCTGGGTGCTGGGCTGGCAGGGGTGCAGTAGGAGTGGCGGGGTGCTGTGAAGGAGCTGCTGGGTGGGGTGGCAGGGCACAGGGCTGGCCGGCCTTCAGCCCTTGGGGGGATTGCGCCTGTGCCCTGGGAAAGTACTTGCAGTGGGTTTTTTATTCAATGTTTTCCCTTCTTTCTCTTGTGCAACAAAACAACTACCAAGGGCCTGGATTCAACAGTACGTTTAGACCAGAAACTTCCCTTTGAAATCCCTGTCAGCACTTTCCCAACATTAGCTAAGGCAATGAAGCAACGCAACACGGGATACTGAAGCAGAGATGAGAGCCTGTGCATTGTACTGACTCTGGTCTCCAGAACTGTCCACATGGCCCCAGAAAGCCTCTTTCTATTAATGGGAATATTTCCTTCAACTGCTTTGCTTTCCAGAAGCAGCCTAACCAGCTGTGACCTGCACTTGCAGTATTTACTGGAGGCTGTTTTCCTGAGTGCTGCTCAGAGCTTGCATGGTGAGACACAAGCCTTTCCAGTCGGGGGAGGCGCAGCTGTGCTGGTCTGCACTTCCCCCATGCAAGTCCAGTCTGTTTGCATGTGATTAGCGTGGGCACCATCCTTGAGGATGCTGCTGTCCCTTGCCCTTGGACTCTTGTCCTCTGAAGCCACTCTAGAATGAGTGTAGCACTGGCATCCAAGTCACTTGAGTGTGATGATCCCACTTAGATGTGACTGAAGGCCAAAAGGTGATAAAGGTGTGAAGAGGAAGAGAGATAGCACTTGTCAGATATAGCACTCTGGTCAGCAGAGCCAAGGATATTTATAGGTCAATGTCACACATATGGTCAGGAACACCTTGGTCATGGGAATACATCATCTCATTTCTTGAGACGGAGCACACCCCTGGTATCACATAAGATGTTTCAAGTCTAAGCTTTAGATTTCTCAGCACAGGAAGGAGTTTGGTACATTCCAGCAGTGTCATTGGGATCTATCCCCCTTGTTGTTAGTGACAGAGGGACCCTGGGCCTAGTGGTGTCTTGGAGGAATGGGCAAGTGGCAGCTGGCCGTGGCCTGCAGGCAGATAACCAGTTTGATCTAGGTACGGTACCAGCAGATGGTGCTGAAGAATGGGTAGCACAGTTCCCAGGTTTTGCAAGGACCTGTTAAGACTTCTTGTCTTGTGGATTCTGGGAGCTCCTTGCACACCAGCCTTTGTGTGGAGGTGGTATTGTCAGCTGGGCACAACCTGGGCCTGGAGCTCCGAGCCAAACAGGTTATTGAGTATGTCACGACTTGGTTTCTCGTGCTGCATCAAAGATGTTGCGTGTTTCAGAATTGTGCGTGTTGCCACCATGGTGCTTCCTCTACCAAGCATGCCCTGAAACTGCTTACTCACTGGCAGTAAAACAGCAGTATTTAGCAGCTTACCCTAACACCCAACAGCTGCTCGTGTTCATCGAAAGGCCAATGGTTACTGTCCTCTTGCTACTGCCTTTGCACTCTTCTGCACTCACGCTCTTGTCTCAGAAGATCTGCAGTCCTTGTGGGCATCATCCCAGTCCCAGCAGGCTCTTATTTGATGTTGGTACAATTTGAGTCAGATTCAAAGCCATCTTCTTTCACCCTGGGTGGTGTCCTACTTGTTAAAGAACAGAAATGCTGGATTTCTCAGTACATTACTGAGTAGGTCATTGCTATAATGTTTTCCATTTGAAGTAGAAAATGTCTGAATGAGGGGGGAAAAAAGTAGAATTTGAGATTGTTTCATGAAAAATAGATTCTACATTTTACAAGTTTAATTATGACTGATTTTCCAGTATTAGCTTTATATGCTTTTAATGTTGAGTCTAAATTAGGCCACAGGAAAAGGATGGTCTATCTTCAAAGAAGCATTTAAGCTGATTGTGTTCTTCAGATTCACGGAAAACAGCTGTGGGTGTAGTAGTAGCTCTCAAGCTCTCTTCCATGCTAGCACACCAGATGCGGATGCAAACTGGATACTTCTGCTGTGTGGGAGTTTGGCGGAGAGGCTCAATAAAACTGGTTGGCAAAATTACCACCAGAGCTGTAGAGCTGAAGGACCTTTCAGAGTACAGGAGCCAGGGGAAGTGGACAAGAGGAAAGGCATCCCACATCCTCCTCATGCAACTGTGAAGCCTCTGATTTTCATGGGCAGAGACCACATTGCATAAATGGATGAATTAATCCTTTTTCACTGCTGCCTGCCCGTTAAGAAAAGCTTCTTTGAGTATATAATTATCATTGCTTTGATTGAAATGCAACCCCGTACACACACACACACACACACACACACACACACGTATATATACACACCACCACAGATGGTAGGTGATACTACAGGGAGATCTCCTTTGGAAGACACATGGTGGTTCTGCCAGCAGAGACTCGGATCTTTAAGATTTTGTAGCGACTGTTCCAGTTTCTTAACAGCTTTTTTATGCAGCTCATCCAGGAGTGTTAACCTCCACTGTTCATATTTGTAGTGACCTGTGCATAGGTGACTAACATCTCTGACTAGTCTATAGCTTGACATTTTTGATGACGTAGATGTCCCGTGATTTCTCTACTCGTGTTATTCAGAAAAAGGTATGAAAGAGCAGTTTCTCCAGAACAAGTCCATGAACCAGTGGTCTTTTTTCTTTTTGAAAGAGGCCACATTGCTCCTCAACAGTCTTTTGGGTATTGCAGCACTGGTTTTGGCTGAAGAGGAACAGAGCACTCCTATTGCAGAGCAAAGAGTAGCAACTTGTGGAAGAATTCAGAAATAGCTGCTCTTCAGTAATCCCGCATAAAGCTGAGCTCTGTTCTTCCAGTGGACTCTGTGGATGCGCTGCAGGGCTTGGTTTGGGCCTGCTGAAGACCTGTCGTCACAGTTTGTTACGTAGTGGTTGTCTGAATGGTGACTTCAGAAGCTCTGTTTAAATAACCACGCAGGTACAGAAGGCTAGTTGATGTTTGGAGTTGTCAGCAAATGGTGTTGAATAGATATTTTCATCAAAATCGTTGTATGTTTCCTACTGCTTCAAAGTACAAATTCAGAGATCAGGATGGTTTGAGAATATTAAAAGTGCGGGGGTACAAGTGCTCATTTGTGAGGTGCTGCAGTTTTTTTTGGGCAGGCGCTATTTGCTGCTTTGCCAGTAGTAACAGAAGGAATAGCTGGGCCTTGCAAAAACATGTGTTTCTCTTCTTTTGAGAAGCTCCAGCTCTTTCAGCAAATATACAAAAGAAATTGGAAAACATTTTAATTGTTTTGCTGTTATGGGTTTCATCAGCACCTGGAAGAGGAATGCAGTTCATAATTTAAAACCTTTCCAGTCTCCCTTCCAACACATGATGGTTGGTGTTTCTGAGAGGCTCTCTTCATGTGGATGTCTGGACAGGTCCTGCAGCCCCTTTGCTTGTTTTAAAGCTGAAAAATACAAGACGTCGTTTTGGATGGTATTCATTCTTCCTAATTTTCATAATACCTTGCCTCTGGGCAGGCTGCAATGCCTTTGCATGGAGGACTGGGGCTATGGGAGAGTAACTGCTGAACCCCCCCAAAGCTCAGCCTCCCCAGAGCTGCTTGCCCTGGGCCTGAGCTGCAGCAATGATCAGGCCTTGTGGGCTGCAATTCTGCCCCTAAAACCAAGAGGTTTTATGTGACTTTTTCTGCAGCAAATGACAGTATTTCAGTCCTTTGAATTACTCTTTGTCTCTTTGGTCTTGCAAGTTACTGAGACGTAGGAAGCTTTCTTGTTTATTGTTCCCTCTCTCACTTTCACATGACTTTTTATTGAAGACCCAAGCACTTCTTCGGCAAAGTGTTAGATTCAACATTCTTTTTAAATTAAATGTGCTGAGGTGACCTAATCAGATGGTAGTTGGTTGACCACAGGAATGGGAACTACGATACTGTGTAATCTAGTTTAACGTTAATTCACTCTGTGACCTCAGGCAAACAGCTTAGTTGCTGCAAAATAGGAATGATAATTCCTTTTAAATGTTGACAGAAAGTTGAGTAAATAAGCAAGTTCTACTCTCTGTGGGTCAGGCAGTCTTATTCTCAGAGGGACTTCAGAGCTTCCATTATTTCAAATTACTTTGGAGTAAAGGGATGTAGCACAGGCATCTGGATCACTGAGGATTTACTATGTTTACCAGTACTGATCCCCGTACCTCAGCTTTCTGGTGTGTGTGTATGGTTGTGTTTCAGGATGGAGTGAGAGATTCATGGTGGTTGGGCTGGGTAATCTTGGGGGTCTTTTCCAACCTGTGATTCCATAACTCCTGGCCTTGTCTCCAACGGCAGTGTCATTCACCATCTTACACCTTGTGGCATGTAAACACAAGACTCTTACACCTTGTGGCATGTAAACACAAGATGGATGGACCTCTTACTTCCCCTTCAGGCAGGAATGTGGCACTCTGTTCCATGATGGTTTTAGTTTTGAAGTAGTGCATCTTTATACTACATAATGACATAAATGAACTCAGCTCTGTAGGGTTAAGAGCAGCGGTGACTTCATTTGCCACCCGTAAGTTAGCCCAAAATGTCCCGTGAAGCCTAAAGCAGACTACTTGCTGTTTAACGTCCTGGTGACAAAACACCTCATGACAGCAGGGCAACCTTTTACAGTTTTTCATTTCTCAATTGCGTTTCTTAAACTTTGAAGTGCCATTTATTTTGATACCTGTTATTTTTCAGGCCACGCTTTTATTTGGTGGGAATAGCATTAACGTATATTAAAGGCTGAAAAGCCTGTGGAAATGGTTAGAAGTTATTTCCAGAATGTAAATAATTTCCTAAATTTTGAGCTCTACAAGTCTGATGTGTTTTAAATGGCCTTTTAGAGAGCAAAATGAAACTCAGTGTGGCATTTAACCAACAGTTTACAGAGGTGCTAGCTATTCCACTTGGCTATATTTAGGAGTCCAGGAAACAACAATGACAAAAAAAAATAGTGAAACGCTCTTGCAAAAAAATTAAAGGAACAGTTTCAGCTATAAAACTGATGTCTGCAGCAAAAAACCACAGCTGCTAAATGTTACCAAATCATAATAATTGTGACAGAGTTACATCCCAATCTTTCTTTAAGACATCTTCACCCATGTGAAGGCCTCTTGATTTAAACAGGACTCAGCAGCAGCAGGGAGGTTTGTGTTAGAGGATCCTGGTAAAATTGGACTGTTCATGTAAATCAAGGCTTATTTTTGCATTCCAAAGAGTGAAAAAGTCACATGAGGGGAGTGAGATGTAAGACGTGTGAAGAAACCTTTATACAGCGACTCCACGCTGGGGAAATCTCAGCTGGATGCTGTGCCCTGCTTCGAACAAAAAAGCAGTTGACCACTGTGAGAGGGAGTCTTGGGGACTCCCCTGTGGCTTGGGGAGCATCGTCTGCAAGGAAAATCAGAGCAAACCTGCTTGTTTGCTCTGTGAAAAAGTGCAGAAGGCTAAAGGATGGAAGGATAAGTCCTCAAATGAGTGAGAAGCAGACAGAGAGCAAAGGGACAAGGACAGAAGTGACAAAAACCACATAGATGAGGGATCACTGCTAGCATAATGAAATCGTATTTAGTTATGATGAAACAGTTCAATTATTGTGTTTTAAGTGGGTATAATTAGTCCCTTTCCAGAAAATGAAGTAGGTGAAGTACTTAAGCTGATATTTTGCACTCTGCCTTATGAAGTGATGTAACTTTTACCAATCTTTGAAATACTGATTGTGAATGAGTCAGTGTTTCTCAAGGGCTTTGGTCAGCTGTTCCCATTTACTGGTCTGGAATCTCACTTTTATCATCCAGTCTCTCTGAGTTTCCCCTCATGTGTTCAAAACCAAGTTAATGTCAGTATACCAAGAGACTGTCATAGTATCATCGAGGTTGGAAACGCACTGTGATAAATGTTACTTAAATATATGGGGAAACAGTTACCTCCTTTTGCAGGTCTGTGGTTGAATTGTTTTCCTGCTACAGTACGGTTCATTAGGGCTGTGATTTCTTGTCATAGTACTTTTACAACCCTAGTATAAATGCAGATTTATCCTCAAAGGGAGTTTTTGGCTGCAAGAAAAATGCTTTTGATGCAAGCTTTCTTCCTTCATCTGCACTGTTCCCCAGATAAGCGATGTTTGCATCACCTGAGCTCACCTGTGCAATGAAGTTGCCTGTTATCCTGGTCAGCTCTTCCTCCTGCTGACCCAACCTCAGCCCAATTTTGTGAACTCAAGAGGCGTTGCAGTCTAGAGGGCACCTGCTTGAAAAGGAACATCAGTGGGCCGGCTGGACACAGACACCGTATTATTAGGAAGGGGAGGGAATTTGGCTCATGGGGCTGGTCTCAGCATCCTCCAGCCGTGCAAGAGGGAGAGCCTGGGAACGAATGCGTTAAAAGAGCAGATTCACTTTTAGCTCTCCTGTTTCTCCTCTAAGACTTTCACTGCTGTTCAATGGTGATTACTCGATGGGCAGAGCACCCTCTTTGCTCTGCTCTCGGACAGGTAGCAAGTTATTCCATAAGCATGCACCCTCTTTTGCCTGTCTTACCTCCCAGCCCCGGCCCCTTGCCATGAGCAGGTTGGCAGCAGTGGTCGGAGGCATCCTTAATGAGGTCCCTAGCTGCTCACTGGGCTGATTTGGTTGTAGTTTTTAATAATGCGAGGTTATTTTGTTAGCGGCTTTACTTTCCAAGTCTTTTCCCCCTTCCAGCACCCCTAGGTATAGCTCTACTGGATCAGTTACCATCTGCTCCAGTGTTTGCATTTAGCCTGCAGGGCCTGTGATCTCAGAAATATTTCCTGTAAATGGGATCTCTCATGCCAGGCCTGTCACACAATAGATATATAATTGGATAAAACCTAAACTGAAAACAACAAACAAAAAGAAGAAAACTACATGTTGTGCCATACACAGCACGTGAGCCAGTCCAAAATGGGATACACTCCTTGTTTATGTCTGAAGCTGCTCTTGTATGTCTTTTTTATTCCCTTTTGCTGTTTAACAAAATCAAATTAATGTAATAATTAAATTCCATGGTGCATTTTTTCCGTACTTACTCTGGAGCAGCTTGCGGTGTGCATGCAGAGCAGCAGTAGTGCCACAGCAAATGCAGTTGCTGGGTTTTAAGTCTTGATCCTGGTGTTGGATACCAGGTAGAGTCCATGTTGAAGTCACAAATCCTTCTCCTCAATGGTTTGGCTGCGTGCAACATTTCATACTGGTTGGGAGGCAGGGTAATGCACAGCCTGGGAACTAGGCTAGGCTCTGGGGGAAATAGTGGGCAAACCACAGGCAGCTGATCCCCTAGTCACTGACAGCAAGGGTGAAGATGGCATCACTGATCCTTGCAAAGGAGAAAGAAACGCAAAATTTCTTTCAATTCTTTAAACCCATTTTGAAGGCCTTCTGAGCAGGGATACAGGTTTGTGTAAGATGCATGCTGCCCTCTGGGACAGCTCGCCTTTTGGATTTTCCAACCTTTCTGCAAGAAGGTGGAGGTGATGAAAAACATCTGATGCAATGAATCCACACCTAAACTAAAAAAAAACCCCAACTTATTGTATTAATCAGAAATTGTTCACTGTGATTTTCCCCTTGCTCATACCACGAATTTTCTTCATCATTGCTGCAAGAACAAACTGTGTGAGTTGTATTCATGCTGTTATTCTGGTAGTAATGAGCTTACAAATATTTTTTCTGTTTTGTTGGAGGGACTGCAAGTGCTCTACTCTAGTCATAGCTTGCAAAAGCTGCTCAGAAGTGCCCTGCAGAACATCAAAAAAAGAATTGAATTCAGCTTCAGTCAAGACCAGTAATTGGTTTTCATACCAAAAAAAAAAAAATCCCCAACCAAAAGCTGTTCATTTGTCTCTGGAAGATAAAAAAAAGCCCAGAGTTTGGATTTGATTGCCCTCCTGCTAAAGCAATAACCGTAATCCTAATAAGCGGGCAGATTTATAAATTTTCACAAACAGACAGTGCCACGATGTTATACTAACTTTGGCTTATTTATGACAAATGCAGTCTAAAGCACCAGAAATATAAACCTTGCATCTTTTTAAATTCCAACATAAAAGGATTACATTTTATCAATATAGCTTATCTCCTAGCACTCTGCCTTTTTTATGAACCCACAAAGCATGCATTTTGTCTTCTTTTCTGCTTTTTTTTTTTTTTTTTTTTTTTTTTTTTTTTTTTTTTTTTTTTAACATAGTCAGCAATTTCTAAATCAAGAATACAATTCTAATGCTAGTGCCATTTTTGGCGATGGGCTGTTTTATTGATTTCCACAATGCTGGCATTTCATCAATAACAGTAGAATACAGGACCATAAATTCACCCTTCCGAAAAGAAAGTGGCCTGATCTTTCATAGCAGCTTCCCTTTGCCTTTGAGTTGAACTGTAGGTTTAGTGGTTCAGGAAAAAAATCAGGTTTGATGAGCCTTAAAGAAACAAATAAACCAAGCCAGAAGCAATCAAAAGTACATGCGAGTTCATAAAAAGTGAGCCTTGGTTTCTTTGTCTAGAAGATTAACACTTCCTCAGGAGGGCTGTAATAGGATTGAGCCTTCCCCCTGGTACTTCAAAGACATGTGCTCCTGAAGACTTTTACTGAGTAACTTACAGTATGGTTGGAAGCTTTGCCTCTGCTTTCCTTCTGGTTTCTTTCAATACTTCGAGGAAGATCTGAACTGAGGATCATGTTACTCCTCCTTATTTTTATCCCCCAAACATTTTCCCCCTTATGTATGCAAATTTTGTATCCTTAAAGAAAAAAAATTATGTAAGTTGTGTAACAGTTGGAGATTTTAAAATGTAAATCTCCATCTCTTTCATGTTACTACTTCAGTACTTTCACATGTCATATTTTTGCATTTAATGCTGTATAGTGAAATACTTTCTTTTAATTCAAAGAGACACAGAGCGTGTATTTTTGTTACATTCACATCACTGTTCTTTCTCCAGGAGAACACACTGTAAGCTTTGATTTCCCAGGCACTTTGTGCAGAGTACTGAGTTCAGCTCTTGGTGTTCATCTGTGGTTGTAATGTGCTATCTCCTTTTTTCCAAACCTGAGCTCTTTTCCCCACCCTGGTTCAGATGCTTAGGCTGCTTTCCATGGTAGTGGAAACCTTGAATTCCATTAGACTGGAGGCAGAGAAAACCACTCCCTAGGTAAATGTTAACTGATGGCCTGGAGATGGCCACCATTCTGTGCTTAGAGAAAAGAAAGGAGCTGTGTTAGGTGGGAGAAGCTGGTCTTGTGCCTGGGTAGGTATGCACTACTGATTTGGCTCCATAGCTAAGAGATCCTACCTCCTTGGGTTGGGCTGCTTTGAAAAGTAATGTTGTGGTGACCCAGCAAGTTCCCTAGCTCCAGTGCTATGTGGTATCCAGTTGGGCTCTCCTGTTCTGACTGTGGGTCTTTCAGAGACATGAGGAGCCCATGTCCAGCTTAAATGCCCGCAATTGCTGTTTCTGGATCAGACCATGAGTTGATATGCCTGAAGTCAGGCAGGGAGCAGAGGAGCAGGCCCTTTGCAGTCTTTGGCCAATTGGCTGAATCACAGGATGAAAATTCCTCTCGATGCCTCTAGGAGACATCAAGTAAAGAACCAGCAAGTCCCCAAGCATCATGATAGTTTAGTTCTTTTTCTTTCTATGACAAGTTTTGCTCTTGTACTGATTGAAATGAATGGGATTAGACAGGGAACACCATTTATGATTTAATTTCTCACTTCGAATGTGCTGTCAACCTCAGTAATTTTATTGCCAGGATTTCTCATGAAGCATCTTGGTATGCTAGTTAATACATTTAAATCTACTTAAAAAACCTCTCTCCCTCTGAAGAGCAAATGGAGCCCTACTTAGCATTCCTTATCAGCTTGCTTAGGGTGAAAAAAACAGTTGTCCTTGCTGTATTGGCTGGCAAGGGGAGTTGCATTCTTACTCCATGTACTTTACTAATTTGTAATCTTTCACTCTAACTAGCTTGTTTCCATGTTCTAGAGAATCAGTTGTTTTAGTATCAGCCTTGACTAATAATGTGGTGCAGCAACTCAATTTCGATGACCACAAATAAGCAAGCAAAAGTTGTAGACTAATTCTGGTAGTCAGATGTACCCAAACAGAAGTTTCCTGCCCACTTTCATGTATGCCCAGTGAAACAGTCCCCTCTGCCCAGCCTCTGGGCCTATTTGTCCCCTAAGCCATTACCAGGAAACATTAAACAAGCCATGGAAAGTCCCCTTTGCTGGCAATTCTCACATTACTAAGCAGCACACAAGGGCTCCAGCTCCAGGATGAATAATCCCAAAGTTTACCAGTATGGCTTCGGCATGGTGGGACTTGTCACTGCGGGGGCATTGAGGGCTTTTTGGAGCAACTGGGTGGGGTGGAACACACTTCTTGTCCTCACCCAAGGGGGAAGGGGTGGTGGGTACCTGGGGTGGCCCCGTGCTGCAGCTGGTGACATTGTCCAGGTGGGATCCAGCATGCAGCTGTGGCCCGTGTGATGGAGGGGGAACAGACGCTGTGTCACTGACTTCTTTTAAGTCAGGAATGGGCTCCTGGTTTATTGCAGTCCTGTAAATTCTGCCTTTGCTTGCTATAAATTAACCGCCGTATTAAGTGCAAAGTCCAGAAATAAAAGGACATAAATAGTTGCATTTGAAAGCTGTATCATCGTCTGTAGATGTTTAAGTGGGAATTTTATCCGTTAGATTAGAAATACCACTTATCTCATCCTTCTGGATATTTTCACTACCCTTCTAGCTCAGAGATAAATATCCCTTAATGGTTTTTTTATGTGTTTTATTTCTTTTTCCATGATGATCAGATCAGTTCTGACTGAAAATGAAGCCAATTATCAAGAACAATAAATAAAAAAGTGCATGTTGCTCCTTCTGCACTGAAAGAAAGAACAGTAAGTTAAGACAAAACAAATTTGGTTGCCAAGTCCAAGTACCAAAGGCAGCAAGGAGAACTCAGGCCCCATCCTAATTAAAGAGATCTAAACACAATGAAAACATACTGTACTGATGTCATATGTTAAAATATTTATAATTGCACAAAAAGGAATTGCAGCCTATTGAAAACATTTACAGAGCTTGCCATTTTTGCAGGCTAAAGAGAAGAGGGACTAAAAGGGATTGGTTTTGCTCAGCTGTGAAAGTTTTGCTCTTCAGGTTTTTCCTGTGAGGTCCACCATTACCTTGCCACTTCCTCTTATCAGTCACTAAGATAAGCGAAGAGCACTGCTGACATTGTATCTGAAGGCAGGAGATGGTATCTATCAGGAATTGCTGTTTCCCCTGGGCATTGCATTGCAGTTGGCTCTGCTGGAATAATTTCAGCTGCCGGGAAGCCACTTGTAACTCGGGGGCCGGCATATGGATCCAGAATGCCAGGTTGGGTGTGGGAGGGCGAGGGTCTCGCAAAAGGAGAGGGTGTGGTGGAGGAGAGCAAGGCAGGCACTCTCCTCAGATACATTCACCAGATTCAAGATTTGGCAAGAAGACATACCTTTGCCTGCTTGCCGCAGGGAAGCAGTGGGGGAAAGAGGACGTGTAGGAAGTCACGCTCCCTTTCAGCAAAACCAGAGAGGCAATAGGAAAAGCCTCAGCCATATGTGTAGAGATCTCGAAAATGCTGGCAAGTCGGGCTGAACTAGTTTTCTGTAGCAGTGTGTGGCAGGGGTTGTGGGCAGAAGCCACTTGCAATGCTCTGGAAGTCTGCTGCCTAAAACTGAATCCACCTGAGTGCGTTGTGTGAACAAGATTCTGCCGTATATGTTCCCACAGAAGCCTATTGCAGATGTGCTCACTTAAATACTTTCTGTAGTATAAAAATAGGCTTTTGGCTGCACACCATGTACTCATTGGAGAAGGAACTTTTCAACTGTGGCTTAATTTAATATCTTCCTTGTTTGTGTTTATGTTCCTTGATATTGATTTCCATGTTTTTCTTCCTCAAATACTGGAGAGATCCTTTTATAAGTAAATAATGCAAGCGTCTTTTTCTAAGTTTCTCTAGTATTAAAGAGCTTTATGGCAACATATGGACATATTGAGGCTTCTTACTAACATATCAAAGAGGAACGTTTATTAGTTAATGATTTTATTAGGAATTCATGTTGCACCAGGAAGGTGATTGGAACGTGAAATATTTAAAGCATCATTTTAGGGAAATAAGAGTATCTTTGTTTAGCTGGTTAATGTCTACCTACGGTATTTAATATGAAATGAAAAACCAGCTTGTCAATCATTCAAGAGAGGGAAAATGTCGCTACCTCTCTGGAATTATTAATGAGCCAAGAAATGCTATTGCATTTCTGTATGACTTTGCTGTAGTTGGAAAAACTGACACTTTTTGTCAGAGAGAGATTGATAGCTCTGCTGGGGTTCAGGAAAGAACAAAAGCAGGTTAGTGGGGGAGTGCTAAAAAGGACACGTAAGAGGAAAGATGCCTGTTGTTTTTCTAAGTGGCTGTGGGTCACGGTGAGGGGATGCAGACAACCTTGCACTTGACCAGGGTTACCCACTAAGGACAGCTTGAAGGTTAAGTCAATTCCAGGCCAAAATCCATGTCTGTGGGTGACTGGGGGGCTGTCCCCAAGGTAACACACTTGCTGGGGAGTGGAGACAGTGGCTGGAACGTGGTGCCACATGAAGGTGGCTGCATGGCTTTCCAGGTGTGTGCAGGCAGTTCAGCCATGGGTGGCTGTAGCCACTGACTCTTGGTTAGCACAACTCTCGTAATGAGGGCTGACAGTCAGAGCACAGCAGGGGCAGAAATGACATTGAAAAAGCCAAAATTTAGCTTAAGTGACAAGGAAATCTTGCTACGTTAAGGGGCTTAGAGCATTTAGTATTGCCTCGTCAGGGAAGTGAAAGATGGCAAACAGTTTGCAAAACACAAATGTAGATTGCTCTCTTAAAGCCAGACCAAGAAGTGATGACCCCCAAAAGGGATGGATGATCGCTTAAGCCTCTGACTTTCTCTACCCCTCACAGCAGTGGTTCCGTGTCTGTGGCACAGACATGGCCACGTTACCCCAGTCTAAATAGCACCTGATCCTTTCTTGGTCAGAAGATTTGGGGATTACTTGATAGCTTTTGTCTTTTTCTCTCGAAACAGTGCAAAGCCATGTGATGGCTTGTTTCTCAGAGCTTCCTGACCCAGGTTTTCTGTCGGTGCTGCTGACAGGGTGGTGCTGGTGCCTGCTTTCCAGGAGGCCATCCCAGGGCCCCAGCACGGCTCTTGGCCGGAGTAGCGTGGCGGCTTGCCCTGCCCATTGAAGCAGACCTTAGCTTGCCCTTCTGCTGCAGAAGTCTCGGCTCTGTTCTCTATTTATTCCTACAACAACTCAATTAGTTTGATGGAAATGAGATGTCAAAATGCCCCAGGCTTCAGCGACTTAGCCAATGTCACTCAGAAAGCTTTGGCAGGGCGGCTGCCGCCTGAAATCTACGTGCCCTCCAGCAATGGGCCATTTCTCCTCCTCACCTTCAGAGACAGCTCAGCCGAGTGGAAGTCTGAGGCATTCAAGGGACAATTACAAAAAATCGCTTGTTTATTTAACTTTCTAACAATTTAATCAACATCCTATTATTCTAAGGAAGTTTAGATATGGCTGTATTTTTTTTTTTCTCTTCCTTAATTCAGCTTGACATATGCACTCCTGGGGTCAATCCTTTTACACAAAGCTTCAGCCTTGGCAAGATAAATCTAGACTAACAGAGAATAAACATATTTATATGATTTGTTTAATAGTGTATGGACATATTCCTGCAATTGAGTGTTTGGCAATTAAGGCTTACAATAAACGTAATTTGACTATAGGGTAATACCCCCCTCACTTTCAAATACTGCATGTGAGACCTGCCTAGTTGACAGATTCTAGAGCAGGTTTTAAAGTGGACATGAAAAGAATGCCAAATTCAGCTTTCCTGGCAATAATTGCCATGGAAAGAAGCTGGATTAGAGCAGCTGGAATAAAAAGTCAAGCACTAAAAGAAAAATGCTAATTACCGGTTTCTCTAATCATGTAAAATGAATGTTTTATGACATTTTAATATGATGCTTTTAGCCTTTCCTACTTTGTCAGTGCCAGCATCCTCTGAGCAGCTCATGGATGCTGTAATTATGTGCTCTGAGCGATCAGCTGCATTGTGCCTTACCTGTCTGATTCAAGCTGAGCTGGAGACATCGTATTCTGACTCAGTACTGTACCAACCACCACTCATTGGGAGGCAGAAATGACGACACCAAAACAGAACCTCCTAGCATGTACTGTAAGCTTTTGGAAGAGTATTTTTTATGGAACTCAAGCCTTGGGATCCATAGACGAGTTTTATATCTGAGATGTTTCAACTTGATAAGGTATCTGAATGCAGGCTCTTGATATAGTTTATTAAAGATATATGGGCTAGTCATAATGTTTAGACTTCCACAAAGTTTAGGAGCAATAGGATCCCAGCTTTAGGGCCCACCCTGCCTCTTCAGTAAGATGAAAACTCTTTAGATACTTCTGAAATTAAATTTGCCTGCCAGCAACCCCTATCTGGTTTTGAGAGGGTTGATTATAGATTTATATTTGAAAAGGGTGCGCTCATCTAACCTTTCCTTTTCTTAAGGCTTAAAATTTTCTTAAGGTTGGCATTAATTCTCTATTGATGCCTAATTTAGGTGGTGAGATTGGCTTATTTACAGGCTGATTTGGGTGCGCTACTATTGAAATTAAATCTTCACTTTAATTTCCCTCAATCTGTTTTTTCATCAGAGAGAATCATTATTTCTTGATAATACTCTGTAGGAGGAGAAGGCTGCTGTTTCTGTTCTAGCATTGCACCTCAGAGGTGGACTTAACACATCGCAGTGAATTGCTAATTTCCTATGTTTATTCAGGTATATGATTTTTCATAGTATGGGAAAGTAAGGGGAAAACATTCTGATTTTAAGTGGACGGTGCAGACTGTATACAACTGTTTTCCACCCTACCCCCATCAGGATGCGAAACAGCTGGTATGTCTCTCCAGAGACTAATGTGCTGTCTCTAGCTCCATTTTGCCTTCATAAGCCTCAGGCATTACTCTGTAAGTGCACTCCAGGAATTAAATTAATTTACAAGCTGAGGAATACACTGTTTCTCCTTACTTACAGGTCTCAGGACTGCTACTGTATGGTTGGGAGGATAATGTTCCCATTGCTGTTGAGACTAACTAGCATCTTCCCAGGGCAGTCATCACGTTGGTCAGGGCAAAGGCAGTCCTGCAGCCTGCACCCCATCTGCCCATGTTGTTTCTGCTCCCAGTAACGTTAGCTCACTGGTGAGGTTATCAGGAGATAGTTCGGATAAGCTGTGCCTCCCCTGGTCTTAGCCTTTATCCCTGCCATGCACAACTTTCTTGATATACCAGTTCCGTTCTTCAAAGTCAAATCCATCCATACTTAAAACCAAGTAATTCTGAACTGTCTCCCTGGAAGATGATTACTTCTGGGACCTAGCTTGTGTTTTCCTGGATAGAAAATGCAGTAGTCAGTGTCTGTCTTTGAACCAGTTAAAGTTCCAGCCCCAAATATGCACTAGCTGGCCATAGCCAGCTAATGAGAGCAATCTATGCGGTTTTGTTCATGTCAGTAATAGCCTTGTCATTTGTAATTGCTGCAGTGGAGCAGTGGTTTCTCCCCCTTTGCCCAAGCCCCCATTGCCAGGGTGTATGTTTAGGTGTGCTGCTGCAGGCCTTCATTCCTGATGTCCCTGGCATCCTTGTCTGCCTTCCTGCACTGAGGTCCATCAACATATGCATTTATTGCCCACCCTTGTTAGCACTGAAATAAACCAGGACTTTTCTCCCGCCTTCAGATGGGATGAGATTCGACTTTGCAGTGAGACCAAGATAAAATCTGGTCTTCAAAGCTCTCCTGAGGGTCTGCACAATAGAGTCATTGGAAAGTAGGGAAATATCTTGCTTCATACTGTATTATTCTATTATAATAATTTTTTGGACACAATTGAGCCCTTATGTTTTTAAGTGCTGGGTACCTTTAATCTGGCTGGCATCCCCTCTTGGCGGGCTCAGCTGTCCTCTGATTGCTTTCCATCACACAGCCAGCCCAGCAACTTGTGAAATCAATTGAATGTTGTGCATCCAAAGTTTATTTTTCTGTTTCTGTGTTTGTTGCTAGGAAGAATTGCTATACCTTGCCTCACGCCCCTCCCAGTGAAACACCAGTCACAGACGTGCTGTGGGTTATAAAGCAAAGCTGCACACCTACACGGAGAGCGAGGGCACCGGCCCTGCTGTGCGCCGCTGTTGGAAACCCAGCGGTCAAGCAGCAGCATTCGAATTAGAAAAGCAATTTTTAAACTGCTGCAGAGCATAATTCATGTCATGGTGCAGGAATGCTGAAGGCTTTTTGATCTTTGTCATTATGGACCTAAAGGTGAAGGGTTTTTTTTCGGGGGGGATAGTTTCTTAAATCCCCTGAGAAAAGGTAACTATAACAATAAGGGAGCAGATGTGTGGGAGTAAATGCAGCTGTAACTCAATCCAGACGCTCTTCTGTATGTAGGGACATGAAGGGAATGTTCCAATAAAATTCACGTAATAAAAATCTGAGCCCCCCTTTTTTTTTTTCTTGCTTAAACTTGGATTCACATGTGTAGAATTCCTGTGGACTTTGATGTGGATTGACATTAGCACCATACAAAACCCGGCTGGGAGAAAGATTTTTAACAGGCATGGGGTATTGGAAGGTAAATGATCTATGGAGACCTGCAAATTTTAAAAGAAAAACACTTTCCCAATTAAAAAGAGTTTAGCAAACCAGATATTTAAGTGATGCAATCACCCTAGTAGGATGAACTAGCTGGTCTAGTAAAGAGTCTCTCAAACTTTGTGAAAGCAGGACTGCCTTTTGTCTCACCTGTTTTTGTACCACCCTGAAAGGCATGCAGAAGCAGTTCAGCTCCTGGGGGAAAGGAGGGCAGAGGGAGGGGGAGCTGTAGTTGCTGGCTGGAGGTGCCTCCCCCCAGCCCAGGGAGAAGAGCTGCTGCCAGCGACTACAGGAGGTGAGCGGTGCTCTGCCGAAGGTAAAGGCTCCCCCTTTGTAGCTGCTCCCTGCTCGCTCTGCTCTGCTCTCTAACTCCAAGTTTAAACTCAACTAAATGAAGTTTCTCGTGGTTGTTGCTACCCTCTGACACTTGCCATCCCCTCACCTTTCTTTGAGTTGCCCAGGATCACGATCAGCAGTGTGAGCAGCTCTGTTTCTGCTAAGAGAGAGGAGCGGGCAAAGCAGCAGGGTAAGCCATCCACTCCTCCTTGTTTTCCTGTAGTTCAGATAGCTCTGTGCTGAATTCATTTTTTTACCAGACAACTTACATTGCACAGTAGTGTATTTTGTTCTTGCCCCGTGCATGCTTCCGAACGCAGGCAGTACCAGACATTTCAGCGCGGCCAAAAGCGCCTTCCATCTGCCTCACAGCAGCTGAAATCCTCTTTGTATACAAAAACAATTTCATTGAATGCACACAAACCACGTTTGCGCTCGGGATGGAGCAGGAACACTGTGTCGTTGTCCCGGCGGGACATCTGTAGTGCCTGGCTTCTTCCTTCGTGTGATGTGGTTCCCCATGGCCCCTGCACCCATCTCCCTCCTTGGCTGGGGAGGGCAGCAGCCTCACACCACGAGACTTGGCTGGCTGGTTCTGATTAGCCTGCTCGGCCATTACTCGCGACATGTGGGCTTGTGAGGGTGCCAGCGGTCAAGGATTGTCTGCAGGGCCCAGCACCAGCTGAGCAGGCCGGACTGGGAGCATTTGCTGAGATGCTGGGTACCCATATAAGGCTCTTCTATGAGTCTGACTCTGACACAAGACTATTTAGTTAGTCCAAACTCCATCAAGCATCAGTTTGCATAACAATTTACCAAAGAAGTGTTTAATGATTGCTACATGAAAAAATAATGAGCTCTCTGAAACACTGGTTTTTTTGTAGGTTTTCTGAGAGAGGTATACATATTGCTACTTCCTATAGCTGTTGGTTGGTTTTACATCATCATTATTATTATTATTATTACTATTATTATTATTATTATTAGGAGGAGGAGGAGGAGGAGGGGGAGGATGTTCAATTTAAAGGAATAACTTGGGGCTTACTCAGCTCCTGTCTTACAGCTGTCTTTAGTGGGCGATGTCAGGAACTGAGAGAAATACGGTTGTTACTGACTTGTTTGCAATTGTTTGGCCTTCTAACCATTTAAATATTTAGTTGTTACACTACTTGCAGAGGAAAATTCCAGTTCTCGTCCAAAGCTGCTTTGGAAGTATATGTACATAGATTACCTCCCTGGCGTCTTAGCTGTAAATATGTAACTATATGTATCTCACTGTAGTTGGAAAAACTTTGCTGAAAGACTTCTTCATGCAGAAGACTACAAGTTATTCTTTCTTATTTCTTTGGAAGATGTAACCTGGAATTGCTGATGTGTCCTAATGCTCTTCTGCTTCTGTTCTCTATGTTAAGTGCTTGGTGCCCCTCACCACTCTGTGACAGGGAGATGCATCTGTCCAGGGGAAACAGGACACAGCAAAGACTGTTTTGCATAGAACTGCTTTGTTCAAAACTGTCCTGCCGGGCACATCCCCCTTGAGCACCCATAGGTGATGCTCTGTAATGCTGAGCATCCTTTGCACCCTTTTCTTAGGGACTGGGTACTGCAGCTGGGTGGTCTAAGATGCAGCATTCAAGGATGCTCCAAATGTGCTGCTCTCTCTGCTCTGTGCACCAGGCTAGGAAACCCAGGTCTTTCTGTGGTGTGTTTTGATCACAGACTTTCACTCTTTGAGGAAGGTTTTTACTATGTATAGCCTGATTCTACCATTGAAAATTTACTCAGTGTAGTCGGTGGAAATGTCGAGGCTTTTCTGGGTAGAAGATGCCAGCTCTTACTCGGCAGGGGCTGGCACATGCCCACAGTCGGGCTCCGTTTCCCCTGTGCCCAGCACACAAAGGCTGCGATGCAGCCGCCTCCCGAGGCGCAGATGCGGTTTTTATGTACCTAAGGAGGCCCAGGAACCCAGAACGATTCAAATCCCACAGTTCAATGTCTAGCTGGCAAAGGGTGAAGTTGTTTTACATGCACTTTGCACAGATGGAAATGAGTATGGAATCAGTAGGAGGGTGCCGAAGGGGAAGGAGTGGACACAGTTTGTTAGTCTCTCTTCTTTTATCTCGCCAGCCTTAGTGTGGTTACAGCTTTACACTGGAGACAAATGAAGAGGAAATATTAGGGCCTGCTTTTCCAAGCCTTGAATCGAGTTTTAAAGTCCTCTCCACCTACGGCTCCTAAGTTCTGGGTGATTTGCCAGATACCTCAGGAAAACGTGGTGACCCCATCTCTATCTGCATCCTGAGGTGGGGACATCACTGCTCTCCTATTGAGCATGGCAGCATGGTGCTGGCAGCAAAGCTATGGTTCCCACTCTCCCTGTGGATACAGGCAGGCAGAGGCATGCAGCATGCAGTCCATTATCTCAGGAGCCTTCAGGAAGCAGCTGCCCACTTCAGTGGGCAGTGTCCCACTAGAGGGGACAATGCCAGTCAGTCAAATGGAGGGTGGACTGCCCCACAGATGTATCCCAAGAGCACCCTGTGCCACCAAGGTGGCCTCATGGGCTGTTACCACTGCAGCCTGAACAGTNAGGGGGAAAAAAAAAAAAAAAAAAAAAAAAAAAAAAAAAAAAAAAGAGGATGCTCAGAGATCATCTTTAGATGTTCTTGTGCCATCCATGGTCTGTACTGGAAAAAGGAAACTTGTTTTCCTTAAAGAATGAAAAGGGGAAGATTGGGGTATTGAAATCTGATCTGTGCAGAATTTATTTAACGATAGCAATATCATTCATTGTGGTTTTATAACCTTAATGACTAATGAAAGGTGACAGAAAAGCATCATGATTGCATCAGGATTTCGTTGCTAACCAACCTTGCTATACCTGAGACACAAAGAAACTGAGTGCTGGGTGGGGAGAGAAGAGTGGGAGAAAAGGAAAAGGGAGGAAAGTAGAAAGTAAAGGAAAGATAAAGCATGAGATAAAGACACTGAGAAAGAGACGAGATTAGTTCCACAGTCTGTACCAAAAAAACTTTAGCAATGTTTCCACAACTCTGTGTTTTAGCAATATAAAGCCAGACAGTTTAGTTTTTTGGTTTAGTGTTTGTAGCCACAAGAATGTGTATTATTTCCTTCTTACCCACAGTGTACTTAGAGTCATCCATCCAATACAGAAGTTAATCCCAAATAATCTTCTCACCCAGAATAGGGAAAGTGCCTTCAGTTTCATCGCCCTTTATTCACTTTTTACTTACATACATACTTCAGTAAAACTCGTGTTACCATGTTTTGGGGTTTATCACCCTCTTCTTGCTGCATTTTAGAGAAATATCTTCCTTAGCAATAAATTATGTTTACTGGCTGTTTTTCTGTCATGGCAAAGTTCACAAACCTGACATTGTAACGGACATGCCGAGAAGAATTTAATTCATTGTAAGGTAAAATGTAATACAGTCTCTTCTCTAGATTTCAGAACTTAAGCAGAGGAAGGGCCTCTGTATTTTTTGTCAGCCGTTTATATGGAGAAGATACTATAAGGTTAGGAGTTGGTGGAAAGATGCATAGCTGTATTCAGGTTCACCCATAACAACTGGCCCTGCCCGTACACCTGGCGAGGGAGTTGTTCCATTATTATTATCAGCCATGCAGTAATTTGATGCTGTTATCAATAAAGTTGTCCATATAACTCAACAGGAGCAGTTCCCAGAGCTTTGATCTTTTTCTGACTGTGTGTGTCACATCAGGTCACATCCAGAAGCTTTGCTTTGCAGCTGAACAATGTAAGACCTGACTGCTTAAAGCAAGGAAACTGCACTTCGGGACAAAGGGGAAAAGTCCATCTGTGACCTCTGCACATCCACTAAGTCCATTTTTGCTCAGAGGTTTTAAAATATGTTTTTTAGAGAAACAGATTTAACAAAGAAAACCACCTCTGGTCCCCTGCCTGTGAAATCAAAGAATGAATGGTGCAGTTGCGCAAGTGCACGAATTACATGCAACTTCACAGACAGGAGGTCATCATTTCCCAGTTGCCGACCCAAAAACCCTGAAGTTTTCTGCAGTAAAGCAGTAACATATGGTGCAGAATGCCCAGGCTTTCAGTTTTAGTGGCTGTGTTTTTCATCATGTAGGCTTTAAAACACTTGAATAAAAATCCCCAAGCTTTGCAGAACCTCCCTAAAACCTGTTGGTAGTAGTTTGGCATAAAACAGGGAGAATTTTTTACCCTGGGGATTGCCCATAAGAGTGAAATCAGTCATGAAATAGAAACTCACCAGTTTGAATTTGAGGCAGTTGGCTTGCCTGAGGCACTTGTCACTGTGGGAGCAAAGATGCTTTTTGTCTGTCTGTAGGTCTGCTCAGATAGGCCTCTTGGGTTTCGAAGGCCTTTTGGGCTGCCACGTACATTGGCAGCATTGCCAAATCTTCCTTACAAGGACTGAGTCTCACCCTGACCGATGTCCTTAAGACCTCTGCTCTGGAGCTGGCTGCTGAGAAGTTTCTTGGTTTTGGAGGAGTCTTCTGAAAGCTCAACACCAGTGCAGCCTAAAAGAGTCAAAACCAGAGGCTCCACAAACCCCTTGGAATTTTTTCCAAAACCCAACATGTTATTTTTAAGTTGATGGCTTGGAAGGGGTTTGGTCACACGGGAATTCACTGGGGAGTCTCCCCAAGAGGGGAAACTCTCTGTCATCTCTGCAAATAATTCCTGCAGCTGGATCTGTACTGAGCTCCACCATCTTCTTTGGAATTGGACATTAAAAGTAAAGTGAGCAACAGGCACAGAAGCAGCAGAGATTTGTGTCCAGATGTAACATCAAAGTGGGCTTGACCCAGGAGCTCTATGTTGTTTCAGGCAAGACTGGGTCTTAAAACAGCACACATTTGAGAAGGAACCCTGGCACATAACTGGCAAGAAAACACAAATGTAACTTCAGTCCCTCCTAAAACATATGTACAAAGCTAGAACTAGAGAAAAAGACGTGCTGGCTGCAAAGTTTGATTATGTGCTTGCATTGTCTTCCTCACCATCTCAACTGAGAAACTTTATTTCAATTGTGTGCCTGACAAAGTAGTAGTTTCTTCTTGAAGCATTTTCTGTTGAAACATTGTGGCTCTTTTGTTTGTTTTCTGTCAGGAGAAACTGTTGAGATTATGAAAATTAAGCATTCGGTATTTTTGTAATTTCTGTCAAAGAATACTAGATAAAACTCTTCTGTTACTAGCCTTAGAGAGATGCTTTATAGAGTTTATTAAGTATTTAGTAGAGATGATGATGCTTTTCTGCATAGGAGGGATTTGAGGTATCTGAAAGTTAGACATCCAACAGACAGACACTTTCAAAAGGTGATTCATCTGGTCCTAAAATAGGTGGTGCAAAATGAGATGAATCATCCAGGGAACAAATCTACATGAACACTTTGTTTAGACTTGCAGTTTTAAGGCAGCTCAAGCTAGGTAAAATACATCCCACCCTCCTTTTCTTGACTTCTCTGAGTGGCTTCGTGGTCTGAGCAGAGACGTGACTGCATGGGCTCAGCCAGTGTCACACTTTGTAACTGAGTTTGTCCCTGCCTGCAAACACAAGAGCTGTGTTTATCCCTGCCTGAAAAATGGGCCCAGTTCTATTTCCACAACCAGCAGATGACGTATGAGTGACAGAATCCACAAGCACTCAAAAAATATCTTTGGATTCTTGGGCTAAATAGATAATATAAAAAGCCAAGGAGGATTACCATGACCTGTAAGACTCCCCATTTATCTAATGGCAAAAAAAATTATAATGACGGCAATTTTCATCTCTTTCTCCATTGTAGGAGAAAAGGACTGTAAGATTTTCCTATTTCTCATTCCACTGCTATATTTAAGAATAATTAAAGCCATTCTGGCTAAGGGTGATATAATGCATATATTCAGAAGCAGGCTTTCAGTTTAATTTTTCCAGCTGGTGGGCCTGTTAGCCCATTTATTTGACTATTCTTCACACGTTGACTGAAATAGGTAATTGCTCTGTTTCCCCTGAGATTTCACGTCCATTTTTTTCAGGCATGAAAGATATTAGGCTGTGTGTATTTTAAATTCAAATACACTGTAGGATAGATTTATGTCCTTAAATGCTATGCAGATCTAGCTATAATTCATTTCATATAGAACTGGAAAATGGATTAAAACAAGAGTGCTAGACAAGAAAATCCAGAGTCTTATCTGATGAGGCTGGAGTCCTTTAATCCTCACTCCTTGAAGTGACAGCAGTATCTCCCTTCATTTTATGTTCATTTCACATTTTTATCTTAATGGGAATGCAGGGTTGATTTGTTTGTTTGTTCTTAGATTTTTCAGTGTTTCTTTAATGGATTGCTGTGGGATCATGGATAAGATACCGAAGGGGTGTAAATCAGAATGTCACTGCTGAACGTGGTGGGGTTGTGTTAGTGAGTCCAGCAGTCGGCCTTGCAGGGTAGGTTGTGCAGACCCTCACCTCGACATGAACAGGCACCAAATATTTTTAATAGCCAAAGGCTGTGGAGCTGTACCTGTGCCAGTGAAAGGTTGCTAAAGGAAAGAAGCAGCAAGAGTTTTAAGGTCCAGTAGCTCATAAATCACCAGGGATAGAAACACATGCTGTATCCCTCAGAAACTCTGGGATTATAGTGTTGTACCACTATCCAAACAATGTTCTAGCTCCATACTATCTGAGAATACTAACCTTATATAAATAAAAGTCTTTATTCATGTATATATAGATAATACTTGTCATCTTAATTCAAATTTCAACATGCTTTTGCTGTTGATTGTGTCAGGAACTATCAGACATAACAACCACCTTCTTTATACACTCCAGAAACTCAGCATTCAGAATCTGCAAAGCAGGGGTGGCTAGTTCAAGGAAATTTTAGCTACTGGGCTGATAAAATCATTTTGGATTTAAACAGCAGGGAGGAGAGAGAAGGAGAGGATTCAAGGTGCTGTTTAGTATCAAATGTGACTGAAGTACCTGATTTTCTCAGATAAAACTCCTGCTTGCAGGATGTGTTACATTTCCTGAAATGAAACTGAAAAAAGGGAGTGATGTGGCAAAAATTTCTGAATTGATATGCAGATGGTTTCCTAGGTTTGTTTGGTTTTCACCAGCTGTTCTTGGATTACTAGTGTTGTATTTTTCATTTCCTGAAAGAGAGAATGGCATTTTCAGGTAAGAGGAAATCTTAATGGCCAAACATTGCACGGTGTACAATACATGCGTGTGTTTCCCCTAAGGAAAGTTTAATGTCTTCTCCATTTTTGACACGCTGCAAACTCCATGACTTCTCTTCAGTTTATTCTGGTGGAGTGTAGTTTTCTGGGTAATAAAATAGGGTTGCACTTACATTAAGTCCTTTGTTCCAGATTATTTATTTTGAACTTTGGAAATGATTGAACTAAACCCAAGTCTTTGCGTTACTTTTAAACGTGTGGGTGTTGCTCAGAAGCCTATTTCTTCTTATTATTACTTAGGTAGTTTGCTCTGCTGCTAATAGTCAAAATACAATCCAGAAGAGCGGTATGTCACTGTGTATTACAGCTGTCTTTCACAGGTACCTTAAAATTGTTTGATATTTTGTAGCTTTTGGAGGAACTGGGTTAAAGTTTTCTTACCTATTGGCAGCTGCAAAAACCCCAGTTTGGCTTCTTGCTGTTTGGGAAAACATTCCAATATGTCACCATCTGGGAAAAGCATGAAATGCTGGCTGAGGCCTGGAACCCATTGATTTCATAGATATCTTGTCCTCCAAGTATTTTTCCCATAAACATGAAGTTGCATCACACGTTCTGTTTTTTCCTTCTCCATCCCCCTCCCTTCCCATACAAACACGTGCAATGGGGCAATGGAAAGAAAAACTTAATTAAACCCCCTTCTCCAAAAGACACTTTGTTTGGGTTACAGAGCACGACTGGAGCATTTTCTTATCTTTTAAGGCCACTATTGTCATTGATAATGAGCAGATAAAATAGATATGAAAAAATATGAACTACATCTTTTCCAGTGCACTTAATAGTAGAGGTTGTCTTAATCCTGTACCCTTCTGGGGCAAGACTTTAGGACTTAATACCAGGAGAAATCATAATCCACAATTTAATATGGCTATTATCTGGTTTTAGCTGTCTGTGAAGAAGATTAAATTCCAGATGGTAGAAGTTATAATCCAAGCCTGTTATGATCACCAAAATGAACCAAATAACCAAATGCAAAATGGTCTCACCAGAATTATTTGTTCAGGAGCTTGTCTGCTGTAGCTGCCATAAGGTATGCAAAATATCAGAAGTATATGGAAAAGGATTCGGCCAATGGTGCCCCCGAGCAAAGAGACAGCTGCTGTTAGGCAACTTAATGGATAAGATGAAAGCATGTCCTAGATCATCACTGCAGACCAGCTTTTCAAACCCCTTTCTACCATCTATGAGCCATACATCCCCTCCTCGTGTACATCAACCTTTGGAGAGGAGGAGGGAAGCAATGATGAAAGCAGTAAGGGAGGGTATGTGAAATAAATGCAATGAAGAAGTGCCCTGCAGTGATGTTTGTCTGGTCACACTTAAAGAACTTGTTACTTAATGGTCAAGTTCTGCTGGAGGCTCCCAAGAAAACACCAGAAGCAGGGTAGAACTCAGTTTCCAGCCCTGGAGAGGTATGGTGCTCATCTGGCTGCATCACCCTGAGATGAAAGTGGGGATGGTAAAAATGCCATCCACGCCCATAGGTACCTTTGGTTTCCATCCCAAAGCCTTGCAGTAGGACAGAGATTAGGCAGATGTGCTTTTAAGTTGTGCTAAGATTTGTAGGGTTAACAAACACTGCCATCTAATCAGTGGTTCTTGCACTTCTTCCCTAGAAAATTGGACTGTGACATCCTTCTGAAATCGCATAGGTCAATTATGAGAAGTAGGTAAGAGGAGCAGTTTATTTGAATGGGCACTACCAGCAGAATTCATTTGGAAACAATGTATGAAATGAGTAACACAACACACTTCTTTGGGGTCATTGAGAGAAAGATTTCTGAAAACATAGCTCAGAAGCTGCACTTCAGAGAGATGTCAAAAACTATGCAGGATGCTCACATATGTGTCAAATACATGATAATACCCCCCATTAACAGTGGCCTCCCCACACAGAAAAAGCATAGCTTGTCTTCATGTAGATAAGCAGACCTATTTCCATTTTTATTGAGGAAGAAATTGAGTTGCACAGAGGCAGAACGACTTATCTGTGGTTGCCCTTAATGGGAGCTGGACAGAGCACAAAAGCAGGTTCCCCTCTTCCCAGCTTATTTCCTGCATGCCCCAGTTTCTCCAGTCATTCCAAAACATTGCCTCCCAGTCAGCTGCAGAGATTTCCCAGTAAACAAAGTTACTTCATGTAGTCACATGCAGGATCCCTACAGGATTTATTTTTTAAAGGCTATGATTTATAATAGCCCCTTTTCAAGCACTAGCTATGCTTAGGTGAGGTTAAATCAACGATTATTCCGAAGTCCTGTTTTCAGTGCAGGCTCTCCGGATGGTTGCTGATTTTGTTCCATTTAAAGCATTTTGTGGCATGAACTCACTTTGTTTCTGCCCACATCACTGCATTCCTGGGATGTTTTTCACAGGCCTTAGCAAGATCATCTGACAGCAACTAGTGAGGTCAATGAACTTTATACACAATTAAACACTTGAAGCTAGGAGAATTAATTGTTATTTTTTCCCCCTGCAAAGTTAGGGAAGGATACACGGTACGTTATAGTCTGTAACAGAGTCAATGTTATGTGTGGTAATCAAGCTAGTTTCACATGATTTAATGCTGAACAGAGTCAGAAAATGATTGCATCCTTTACATGGGCCTCACAGAGCAGTCACCACCCACACTGTTTATTCAGACTCGGAGCTCTGCCATTCACTGTTCAAGCCAGAGGAGGAAAAGAATCCCTTCGTGAATGCTCTTGAAGCCATGTATTCTCAGCACAAAGTGGAGCTGGGGGGAGGAATCCAAATAAGGTCCTTCCAATTGCCACAGTTGTACGGAGGTGAGATTTTCTTCAATCCTCCAGTGCCACACTAAAGGAAGGATTATTTGGAGCTGGTAATATGGGGGCGAATCAAACTAAGAGTTTGTTGCTGCCACGAAAATTTCCAGAGAAGCTGGGTAGCTTTTCTTCTCCCAGCTTTCCCATCTGTTACTACCTGAACAAAGAGGTAAAGTTACCTCCTCCGCTCTATGCAAAATTGGTAGGGTTTGCTGAAAAGCGATTTGGTGGTGTGGGTTTTGTTCAGCTTGTTTCTTTCAAGAGTGAAAAGTTTTTATGCTGTCTTGTGCCTTAACTTTTTTGGTAAGAGAAGTGTTTGGGAAACACTTTGCTCCCTCATGCCTACCCATCTGTTACAAAGGAAGTTCTAACCAGAAAAGGTTGTGAGTGAGTATGCAAGACATCTATGACAGCCTAGTAAAATTTTATATGCATCCAGCGATAGTGTTTTTACTTCTTCTATAGCTAAACATATCTCATCAGGAAGGCTTTTGCTACTCTTCCGTTGATATTTTCCCTTTTACAGTTCTTCACATTTCTTCTGCGTAATCCTGTTCCTTTTAAAAAGGGATTCCTCACTTCCCCAGGCACTTACATTTTAAAGTTTCTACAGATCTAAGCTACTCTTTTAAATTTATATCTGCAAGTTTCTGAGGTTATAGAAATGCCAAGAGCATATCATCAGTTAGTCTGGAGACATAAACTAGAACACCACCAACACCACCACCCCCATTAATTTTATGCAGCATTTAAACTTTTCATGTTAAGTACTGGCTAATCTGAGTGGCAAGCATGCACTGTTTGGTTCCTCATCTGAAACTTATTCTGTGGTGTGCTCTATCCAACTCATACTTTTGGGTCCATGAGCAGGAGATTTTGAGATTTTCTCCCCATCCTTTAGCTAATCATCTGTTAGGTGGCTTTTTATTTGTTTTGAATAAAAGAAGCAAGTATTCCCTTGCTTAGTAAACTTCTTAAGATAATAATTGTGTCATATATAGTGATGTAGTGTTAGACTGGTATCACCATGTTTTCTTAATGCCTTGCAATTTTTCAAGACCCACTCGGTTTGTGTATTCCTTTGGCTGGACTAAATTCACTCCAAGCTCAGGTATCTCATCCATTTTTCCATTTAAGAACTGATCATGAGATGTGCAATAGCTGCATCCACGTGCTTTTGTTCTTCTTGCCAAACTCTTGCTTCATAAATTAGAGCTTAGCCACAGTAAACCCAGGGATATGGAGTGTCCTCCAGGTTGCCGTCTAAAAATACCTAGGGCATTTTTCCAGTCCACCAATATCTAATAAGATGGATTTGCTCGTTGTAGTTAAACATTATGGGTGAAATTCTTCTTGGAGGAGCATAAACGAAGCACTCAGTGACTTTAGGTGGTGTGGGTCAGGGAATAAAACTTGTCCAAAGTGTCTCCCGTTAGGAGCTTATAGAGCACTGTGAGCTTACAGAGAGCACAGTGACTATTTTAGTCATTGTTTTCCTTGTTACTCAAAGGACTAACTTAAGGCAGTGCCTGGAGGGAAAGAAAGATAATTATCCCCAAACAGAAACCCCTTTAGATATAGTAAGGGTTATTGAAGCAGTATTTATATTTCCAGCACAAGGCTGCTTTCCCACTTGCCTTTGAGATGTGACAGAAATGTTCCTCTCCTCCCGCCAGTGAATGCGTTGCTAATACAGAATTCATTGGTACCAGAATTATACTTCTGTTTCCACACCGGGTCAGTTGAGTGTTTTTAACCCATGTTTGCCTCATTCCTCAGCAGCATGAAAATTGCAGTATGTAATATTTTGGCTTGGTCAGCCTAGGTCAAACAGCTAATTGCACTTTCATTCCAGCCCTACGTATTTTGATAACAGATGCCCCTCCAAATCAGCTGGCTTGAGAGGAGGAAAACTATTATTTGCTTTTTGAAGTGAGTGAACTTGATGTAGGAGTCCCTGTGGGATTAAATATCTTTATAGATACAAAATAATCATGTTTGATATGGAAAAGTGAGTCACCCAATGGTTTTGGTTTTTTCCTAGTCATCACTGGAGTCTTTCCACTTTCTTCCCAGAGCTGTCGGCATTATGGGGTCAGAGAGGAGCGCATGAAATCCTTGCCCAACTCAAGCCGATGCGGGTAGTAATTAGTAACTAAGCAGTTCAGCAGTGTCCAGAGCCCATTTAGATCATGGTACAAACTACTGAATAGCTCCTCAGGGCTGCTCCTTGAGCCAGCTCTGCCCCTGGGCCATGGGCAGGCACTGCCAGGCTGAACTTGCACATCCTGGTTTTACACAGCCCCTGTCCTGCCCTATAACTGCGTTTTAGTTTCTGCCCTCTGTTGTCACAGCTCTGTTAACTTTCTTGAGGGCTCAGGGAGCTAAGAAACTGATTTTTCTGTTACTCGCTGCTTATCGCAGGCCCTGCCCCACTGGCATTTGCGTGTCCTGCACTACTTTGTACCACTAAGATGTAGGCAGTTGTCTTTTTACAGCTAATATTGCCCAGAATTGCAAATAAATTCAAGGAGAATCTCAGCAATTGCTCTGAGGCCTTGGTACAGCCAGTGGCCACCTTACTCTGCAAAGAGTATCTTACTTATTACTTTTGAAGTATTGAGACAGTTTTCAATTCTGCTGGATTTATTGCTGAATCCTGGCACTCACCTAACAATGGAGGCCAGAAACTGTCCAACTGTGGTCACCCGAAGCCTCTTCTGACAGATAGGATTTATTTGACTTCCCTTTGTCAGCTGGAGAACAAAGTCCTTGCAAGCTGGGACTGAGAGTGGGGCTTGTTCATGGTAACACACAGCCCCTTGACTCCTGAGAAGCACTGCCCCTAAGTGCTTCAGTGAAGGTGCTCTTTGCCTTCAGCTGCATGACAGCAGGGTTAAACCTACACGGAATAGAAGTCTTTCAAGTCATCTAGAAAGCTCTGTGTTGCTCTTAAAATGTCAGAATGTGCTAACAGAGCCTCAGCTGAGTGTCTCTACCTTCTGATTCCCACCTTCAAGCAGATGCCTTCACGAAGACTATGCTGGGACAAGACCCGTGTGCCCTTTGCCTCCTCCCTCTGGTTTCTTTAGGAAGGGTCAGACACATGTCAGCCTGGGGAAATGCAGGATGTGCCCTACAAGTCTCTCCTGAGGACAGTCTGTGTTTCTGGAACCCAGATCTGGGTTTCATTGTGCACGTGGTGCAGCACTGTTAACTCCTATTTCTTCTTGACATCTGAAATTGTGAAAAAAAATCCCTCAGAAGTAATGTTGCTGGCAGTTTATCANTCAGCCATCACCCCCAAGTCCTTCTCCTCAGGGCTGCTCCCAAACAATTCTCTGCCCAGCCCTGATCCATGTGCAGGACCCTGCACTTGACTTTGTTAAACCTCAGGAGGTTTGCACGGGCCCAGCTCTCCAGCCTGCCCAGGTCCCTCTGGATGCCATCCCTTCCCTCCAACATGCTGACTGCCCCACACAGCTCAGTGTTGGCAGTGAACTTGCTGAGGGTGCCCTCGATCCCACTGTCCATGTCACCAACAGGATCTTGAACAGTATCAGCCCCAGGACCGACCCCTGAGGGACGCCACTGGTCACTGGTCTCCCTGTGGACAATGAGCCAGTGACCACAACTCTTTGTGTGCAGCCATCCAGTTCTTTATCCCCAAGTGGTCCATCCATCAAATCCATGCCTCCAATTTGGAGACAAGGATAACCTGCAGGACAGTGTCAAATGCTTTGCATAGGCACAGATAGATGATGTCAGTTCCTCTGCACCATCTACCAATACTGCAGACCCGTAACAGAAGGTCACCAAATTTGTCAGGCATGATTTCCCTTTGTGAAGCCACGTTGGCTGTTACCAACCTTCTTTCCATGTGCCTCAGTCTAGTTTCCAGGAGAATCTGCTCTATGATCAGGCATAAGAAAACATCTCCATGGTCTGTTTTGTTGTCCCATTCCATGAGCCTTGCCTTTCTCTCCCTCAGGACAGAAGCTACTTCGCCAAATACTTTTTTGTAGCTGCACAGCTATGGATACCAGTTTTGGATACCAACACACTGTAAGAGCTATTCATGCTTCTCCACTGGAAAAATCAAGTGAGCCTGAAGTGTCCCTGCCAACCTGGCAGTGCTGGTGGTAGCACTGGTTGAACCTGGGATATATCATGAAGCCCAGACAAGCAGTAGCTTGTGGAGTTCACTAGTCCCACAGGTCCCTGCCAAGGGTTAACTGTGGGCATTTTTAAAGTGTGTTTCTGAATCGGGATGCTTGCTTGTTTTGGAGACTGATTTATTTCCTCCTGTACGTGTTTGGGATCAGAGCACTTGTTTCCTCTGACTCCTGATGCCTCTGTGGTCTCTTTGGACTGCAGCTCTGTGTGAGGAAGGGACTCTTAGTTTGCTGGGAAGCTGGCACAGTAAGGCTTCTTGGCATCACCACAGCCCAGAAGATCAATAATAATAAATAGTGGAGACATTTCAGATGCCTTAAATCAAACAGTCATATGGAAAAAGAGTTTGTGTTCCCCACGGCTATAATGTGTATGCCTTAAAGGTGGGTTAGGAGATTGTGTTAGGAGTCCAAATGCAAGATGTGCATCTCAAAATCCTTGCTTTTGGATGGCAGAAGCTGGGGAGTGGAGGTGGGATTTAAGCCCTTTAATTCTATATAAATACAGCTCTGTGGTTTAATGGGTGCAGCAGTAGCTCTGTGTGGTTTATCATTTACTGAGAATCTAGACTTTTCTGAGAAAGCGCTCTCTTCCTGGTGCATATCGAAGCCAAGGCCTCCGCTGTCATTTCATAAACTGTAAGGATTACTCTTTAAAATAGCTGTTTGGTAGTAATAAGGCCAAACAATTGCTCGATTCACGCTGCAGGTGAGTTTAACAGAAATCAATTGACTAAAGCTAGTCTGAGCAAGACAGCAGTGTTGCATTTGAGTATTTGCCAAGAAAAACCTGTAAGTTCCTAAAACTGGCTACAAGGACAAGGGATTAGCCTGTCCTTCCAAGTCTGTAAATAAGGTCCTCAGACACTTTTTCCACTTGGGAACATGAATACTGACTGTTTATATTAAAAAAAAAAATTGAAAAATCCCATGATTTTGTAGATAGCAAAAAGTCAGCTTTGCAGTTGCTCAGCTACCAGCATGTGGGTAGTTTGATGTTCTTTCCTAATCAGGAATGCATTGTGATATTGCTGTTCCTTGCAGTGAAAGGTCACTGCATTTTTAATTTCTGTTTGCTGTTTGTATTTTTCTAAGATATCACACCCTCTGATAAACAAAATGATGCAAACCATGGAGCAAATGAAACTTTGAAACAAACCCTTTCCTGTCGCACATATACGGATCCTGAATTTCCAAAAAAAGGCACCTTTTCAGCGAAGTAGTCAACTATTGGGAGGCAGGCTAGATTAGGAAAATAAAGGGTACACTCTGTATAGCTGTGTGACTTTGAGCTGCCAGAGTGTTTTGTGATGCTTGTTTGTAAACACAGATATTTAGTTTCAGAATTAGTACAGGACCTGAGTAGTTGACAACCCAAGCTGTTATGACTACATCCACAATGCAGAAATATATTCAAGTGCAAGTTCCAGAAAGTATAACTTGCTATTTATGATGCTGATAAAAAAGCATCATCTGCTCTATCTGTTCAGGAAAGACCAAAACCACTGCTTTGTTGCTGTGTTTTGTGCAATGCAACTCCCATGTAATGCTTCCATATAATCGATTATCGGTAGAGGGTCCTTTATTCTCTTTTCTTTCCTCTGTCCC
>VYZR01109305.1:832-11718 GCA_013400675.1 Oxylabes madagascariensis | reverse complement strand
AGATATTTCCTGCGACCAAGGGTGCAGCACTCTCCTTGTACCTCGGACGTGACAGCCAAAGCAAACCCCAGCATTAATCCCATGTTCCTTGTGCTGTACTCCTTGAGTCTCACATCCATTTACCTGCACTCGAAAGCTCCTGGGGAGCTCTCCGACCTAAAAAGGCTGGAGTCTGCCAGAAAAGATGAATTTCCTTTCACAACAGGAAGGCTTAGGAAGTAAAACAAAGCAGACATGTAGTAAATTACTTCTGCTTTTCAAATACCTTTTGCGGTATCCTCCTTACCATTACTTTATCTCAGCACTTTCAGTACATAACTCTTGTTAACTGAGAAGAAGGGCAAGAGAGGATAAAGATGATGTTAGTAAGAAAATAAGGCAACATCACACTGGCTTTGAACTCCTGCACAAAGCTGGCCTGCGTTCAGTTCTGTGGCAGCTCTGCTTGTAATGGGGGTAAGCCATAATTACAGGTATATGCTTTTTAATTCCATAATAAGCAAAGATTGAGTTAATGTATATCTGCATTCCGCTTATGCATTTTTTTAATGCGTTCTCTTGATCCAGTCCAGGAGCAATGTTCACATTGTGCTCCCTCAGTCATTTTGTGAAACATATGGATGGTGTTTGCCAAGTCTGCTTCCATTGTTCTTCTACAGCGTGGCGTGGAAAGAAATGTTTAAGATGCAAATTCAGAGTATCCTGTTGGATTCTTTACTTAGGTATTCTACTTGTTTCTTTACTCAGATCTTCTATTTTATTCTTAGATCTTCTACTTGTATTTCCACACGGTAGTTTAGTCCCTAGAGGACAGTAATCCCAGGAAAGGTACACGTTTGCACTCCTTGCACTTCTTGAGATGTCTGAAGAAACAAACAGCTCTGCTTTGGTTGTGGTCTTGACCAACTTGGTTTGGAAAATGGCTGGAGCTCTGTGGTCCTTTTTCCACTGGAAGGCTGGTGTGGCTGTTCATGTCATGGTCATCCCCTTGCCCCAGCTCCACCCTGGATGTTCTGCTCCCATTATGCTGTGCTGGGCCTTTGTGTGTCTTGAAAACCCCAGGAAACAAGCAAAGCTTCCAGTGCAGAAACCTTAAGGAATTAGTAACACCTCTTGCACTGCGTGCCTGATAGACATATTCACAGTTCCAGGGGCTTGTGAGGTTGATAATTTTACATAGACCTGCAGAAAGCTCGAGAGCTCCCCATTAGACTGCCGGACTCATCTGTGGTGGTAACCATGCTTTTAAAGTCAGCCTCAAGATTGCTCACTAAACCACCCAGGCTGCTGCTGCTTGTTCTCATCCACCATCTATGGGACTGTCTGAAAACAGTTTCTGAGGAATTTCTATGCAACTGAGGAGCTGAGATCTTATTTTGAAGTATTTCCCTTGCAGTGTCAGTGACCCCTAACTTAGCAGTGCCGTGCCTCTCCCCACGGCTGGTTAGGGAGCAACCACATGCAGGCAACCAGTCCAGAACTTGTTTCAATAATGCTTTTCTTAAATCTGGCATGGGCTTTCTCCTCAGTATGCAAGAAAACTTCTCCATATTTACTGAGAAACTTTTATTTATGCCATATGCATCAGAAAAGCTCATTCAGGCATAGTTCAGATGACCACAAGAGTTTGTTTTCAATGTCTGTTTGGAATTAGATCTTGGAAATTCTAGAGAAAGTGCTATAAGGGAGATCCTAGATTGTGCTCTTTATGCCCTAAGCACGGTTGTTGCCTGGCACTGCCTGGAAGATAAAATACGTGTGGTGTGTCCCAGCATCAGCAATGCAGAGTGTGTCTGATCTGTCCTCAGGCAAAAGGTCTGTGGGCTCATCAAAGGCCTTGATGCTGTGCACTAACTCAGAGCCCAGAGAAGTTTTCAGTGATGGTGTTGCATTACTGCCAGTGATTCAAGGGACTGACTGCAGAAAATATGATGAAAAACATGAGAACCATGTATTATACAAAATAAGGAATAGAAAAATAATCCCTTTTCGCTGGGAAAACATTCAACTTCAGACCTGGAGTATTCAATGTCAAATAATTCTCTGGCACTGCTTTTCAGTGACTTGCTGCAGTGGGCAGTTTTCACTGGATCATAACTAGACACAGGAATTTCATGATCTTTATTAATTTCCTTGAGCTGAACTTTTTTGGATACTCATAGGCCTATGGAAGAGAGACAAAGCCCAAGTAACATCACTTTTCCTTAGACCAGAGGAGGTCTACATCCAGGATCCCTGCCAATTGCATTTACTCCGTATTTCCCAGATGTGACTTTGAATTGCCCTCTGGCTCTCAGTGTGTGAGGTCAGTCCCAGAGCTGTTGTGCCCGTACCTGCCTCGTGCAGCAGCTTCATTACACACCTCAGCACATCTCCAGCAGGCACCGGTGCCATTTTTTTTCCTCCATTGAACTTAATATCTAAAGACAGTGGGAACATTTCACACAGAACTGGTTCAGGCTGGAAGGGACCACAGTGGGGTCATCTGGTCCCACCTCCCTGCTCAAGCAGGGTCATCCCAGAGCACAGGGCACAGTCTGGAATATTTCCAGTGAGGGAGACTCCACACCCTCTCTGGGCAGCCTGCTCAGGAAAGAAGTTGTTCCTCACGTTCAGGACGAACTTTGTTCTTTAACATGGGATTCAACAAGGCCCCACATGCAGGCAGCCACCTAAAAAGCTGACTCCAAGTGAACAGGTAGATGCTTGAAGTGGAATGTGTGATGGGAACACACTTCAAGGAACTCCAGCAGCTGTAGGATATGGAGCTTCCCTTAAATGTCTTTTTTTTTCATAGAGTCCATGTGTTGCCATATCCCTGCTCTCTGCATTACAGTATCCCATCAAAACACAAGCTGCCCAGTGGTTTTAAAGAACATAAGATTTTTCTTTTCTTCTAAGAGCAATAACACTTATCAACTTTTACTGAAATACCATATCAGCTCCTTGTCACTGGCAGTCTACAGTTCCTGCCGCTAAAAGTTTAATGCATTTACAGGAGCACTTAGGCATCAAGACTTTGATATCACAATCTGTTAGTCACAGGTGCTACATGATAGGTTTGTGTTAGCACATTATAGATCTTTTATCAGATACTGCACAAAATGTGTGTGTTTCTCTGCCAGGCAATCAGAATCAGGCTGCTGCATAGCTGATGAGTTACTCACCAATATAAGTTGTTGTTTATTTTAAACAGAACTTTCCCAGAACTGCACCTTAATGGGTAAGTTAAACTCTGATTGGTCAAGGCCAGTGAAGACCAGGAACTTAATGGAGCCAGGAGAAACGCAGCAGGTCCGTGGTGGTGCTTTGAGCATTGTCAGTCTTTCACAGTGGCATTCGTCAAGTCAAGTGATTAACATTGCTCATTCGCCATCACAGACAGAGTCATTTTGACAGCAAATTACCACTGGATCAATAGCTTAGCTTGTCTTTGGCAATTCACGTAGTAGCATGAGACCTGTGACAACATGCCACGCTGCTGGCAGTGCTGCCTCAAAACCATGGAAGGAAGCTGGAGGCACGGGAAGAACTGCTCACCCAAAAGTCAGTTCAGATTGAAAAGTTCTAGATGTTTTCACATCCCCCCAAGGCTGCTTTTATTTTATTTTTTTTTTTCCAGACACTGGACAACACAAAAGACTTGGCCTTGGGATTCAGCCTAAATTGTACTTTCCATTTTTAATAAAATTAGTAATCCCATGCAAGTGTTGAAGCACATGCCTCAGCTTTGCTGTAATCCCCTGAGGAAAACATCCCTTCAGCACGGTCCCAGAGAAGCGGGGCGGGCGGTCAGTGTTGTGGCTTTGCTTCTTGCATCTAGTTCCAGATGTCAGGAAATGCATCATTTAAAAATGGAGATGGAGCTGTAGGAGTTCTGAGTTGAAAATGCAGAAAGAATTTTCCTGTAGTTATCAAATTAAAGCTGTTTTTGACCGGCCTGGTGCTAACATCACCCCTACGTGCTGCTCTCACTGACCTCAGTGGCCGAGAGAAAAGCAGATCTTTTGTGCACTGTCACAGGGTAAGGTCACCTGAGGTACTTCTGTCACCAGACACAATTCACATCACCTGCATCCTTTTTCAGACATATAGGAAGGATTTCCTGCATAGAAAACTATTCCCTGACAAAGGCTGGAACGATGCTTCCCAATGAGAACAAGATTCCTGGGATGGCAGGGCTGTGTCCATCCATGGGCCTGACCTTCCTCAGACCTTGTTGGTGGCCGAGCAACATTTTGTTGTCACCCATTGTTGATCAGAAAATCAATCACAGCGTGGTTTGGCCTGGAAGGGATCCCAAAACCCATCCAGTGCCAGGTCCAGCCACAGTCACACCTTCCCACCATCCCAGCTTGCCCAGAGCCCCATCCAGCCCAGCCTTGGACACTTCCAGGGGTGGGGAGTCCTCAACCTCTGTCCACAGCAGCCCACAAAATGTAACTTAAAGCAAAGACAGTGATGTGTCTCGGGCTTCACTTTAGACACCAAGTGAAAACTGCCACCTTCCTTGGCACTGAGACAGAAGCAGACACTTCCTTTCCACAGGTGAGCTCTGAAAGACAGAAGCTCCTCTGGTTGACTGTGGCTGTGCACTTCTTGCTGATTTGGGGTCTTTGTGAGCTCCAGACAGATCTCCTCTGACCCAGAGATCCTTGAAGATCATCTGATAGTGCAGCATGGGGCTGCGAAGTTGCAAAATGGCATTAAACACATTAAAAGTAGTCTTCCAAAAATTGAACTAGTCTTCTTGTTTGCTTCTGGGACCAATTCAGGATGTTGACTTGGATCTATAAACTCTCCTATAGATTAGATCTTGGTTGGGAAATGGACTACATTCCTTTCATGTGCTGTCTTAGCAGTTGAGATCAGCAGACTTGCTTTTTCTAATGTGTTTGGGAAGCAGAAGCAATATTTTATCTCCTGTGGTATGCTGCTGGTATAGAAATGTTCAGGCTTATTAATTCTTCAGGACACAGGAAAGTCTTCATCACCTGTGTAGGCAGTCATGGGAAAGGACCCACTGCAAAGACTCCATTGAACTCTTTCTTTTTTAATTTTTTTTGAAAGCAGCTGGAAAATATTAGTAATCTTCAGAGCCAATATACAGTACATATTGAGAGCCAGTAAATGATGCATATTATTGCAAATTCCTGTGCACTTCTGCATTTTATAAAACAGATAACTAAAATACTCACCTAGCCAGATCGGTTCCCCCAGGGATGCACATTTCCAAGCAGAGGACAAACCAAAAACACAGCACAGAACAAAATTAGCCAAATAGAATGGCTAAGTGTTTGAAACAAATGGTTTTAAGATCACTGAGTAAGGAGCGTGACCTTCTTTTGCATCAGTCAAGGCAACTGTGAAACTTTGTGAAAGAAGCTCACCACAAAACAGATGCTGGGCTATCTTAGGTAAATAAATTACAAAAAAATAATAATAAAACCCCCCCCTACACTTTTTACAAAGCACAGCTGTGTAAATATTGCATGAGACAGGGGAGAGGGGGAGAGATGTAACATACACCCTTTTTTTATGCAGAAGTTCTGCTCTGGGCACTGTTTATTAACATTCCCAGTACACCCATCACTCCAGTGCCTAGCACACAGTGCAGCTACTGTACTCCCTGCACATGTTTGATCTTGGCTTTAGAGGAGAAAACAGGCTTTATTTTAAAGGAAACATTTTCACTCAAAGATAAAAGGTGCAAGGAGAGGTGTTAGGAGACAGGAGGAATTATAAGATCACGGAGTGGTTTGGGTTGGAAGGGACCTTTAAAGCTCATCCCATGGGCAGAGACACCTTCCACTATCCCAGTTTGCTCCAAGCCCCATCCAGCCTGGCCTTGGACACTTCCAGAAGATGGTACAGGACCAGGTACAGGAAGAAGACCAAATCCCATCTCTTTCTTTCCATTCTCTTTCCCGCGCCTTCTACCACACTGACTTTAGATGTGCTCCTGCTTCCGCACCAGGTGAGGAGCAGTTCTCCTTAATTCCATGGTGCTAGATGCCTACTGCAATTTTCCTGCTTCTCAGCTGCCAGGTGCAGCACATTCCAGCCCACAAAAATCTGCCCACAGAGAGGAACAAATTACTCTTCTCAGCTAGACCAAAGGCTCACCTGGACAGGCAGCTCACTGTCTCTGACAAGAGCTGGTGGTGGACACTTAACAGCAGTAGGAGAGGCATCCAGTGGTGCTTTTCAGAGTACAGCCTCATGGATTTTGGCAGCAAACAGCTTGGTTTCACGAGCCAGAGGTTTTGTTCACATCTGTGTGTTTGACTGCCTTCAGTGAACTTTCCTTTCAGAGATGTGCCTTTAACCCATCCTTTATTTTGGCCTCTACAACATCCCATGGCAGAAAGTTCCAGTTTTACTCAGTGCTGCATGAGGAAGAACCACTTCTTTTGTCTGTTGCCCGATCATTTTGCTGGATGCTTCTTAGTGGTTTTCTTTTTCACTGCCAGAAGTAGTGAATAAATCATTCCCCAGTTACTTTCTTTACTTTCCTTCAAGTTAAGTGCTGCCCAACACTTTGACCGCAGCAGTCAGCGAGCACAGGGAAGCACAGAAATCCATCTAGCAGCCTCTTAGATCAGGTAACAATTTGGCTGAGTATCTGCAGAGCCATCTAATACCTGCAGAAATGTCTGTGTGCTGTGACAGCAGCAGTGCTGTTCACCCCAAGTGGGGTTTCTGTGACTTCCACCCCAGAGCTCACGGTGTGGGTGCAGTGACCCCCCGGACAGCCTAAAGAACAGATGATGCTTTAAGTTCTTTCAATTTCCAGCTTCAAAGAAACTTAAACCTCAGAATCTAGCATGGCTACAGCTCTCTTCTGGTTCCATCTTGCTCAGGGAAGAGCAGGAGATCCACAACATCCTCCACCTCTGCTTGTCCTCACCACTCCAGCACAGCTCTACTGACATCATCCTTTCTGCTCCTGCCTTACATCAGTGCTCGCTGATATTTTTAGTGTGATGTACACCAAAAAGCATAACATGAGAGATCCTCTTGCTAAAATTAGCTGGAAAATTATAAGCCGTTTTACTGTTTTGTGCATCGTCTTCATTTGCCTCAATAGATTTGCGTGCAGATCTTTGAACCCCGAAAAGCCAGACAAGTGAGGTGGTACATGCAGCCCCAAGAGCAGCACTCTGGAAAAAATGGGACTATTTTACCTCAGCAAGGGTTGGAGGCAAAGTCTTGGTTTCCACTTATAGGAGGGAAANCTTTGAACCCCGAAAAGCCAGACAAGTGAGGTGGTACATGCAGCCCCAAGAGCAGCACTCTGGAAAAAATGGGACTATTTTACCTCAGCAAGGGCTGGAGGCAAAGTCTTGGTTTCCACTTATAGGAGGGAAATAATTTTATTTAAAAAAAAAAAAAAATAAGGATTTACAATCAACAAGATTTCAAAAATATAAATGTATGGATTATCTTTCTTCGCATTTAGTGTTTTATTGCAGCAGCCCACGTTTGTTTCCAGGAGTATTATTCATGATGCAGCACACTAATGCACTACCTTGCTCTGAACAGGAGAAAGCACTTTGGATGTAGTCCAGGCTTAACCCTGTCTTAGGGCTTGCTTTCACTTTTAAACAAAATAACAGCAAATGGAAGTAAAGCATCATCCTGACTCTTCCTCTCGGAGCGTGGCCAATCCTACACGTGAGGAGCAGCTTTGAGACAGAGGGTGATGCTCATTCCCACTTGGCTCATGACTCCTCTGCCTCTCTTTGCCCTTTCAGGCCCCACAACCCACCTCTGTTCTCCATCCTTGAGTGAAATCCCCACATAACCTTAAAGGTGCTGTGCAAGGAGCTGATCCTGGCTGTCAAAGGGACAGTTCGACACCTGACATCAGACTGATCCCTGAAAAGACCCCTGTCATCCAGGCAGGATTGCAAATTCTGGCTGTTTGGAGGTTTTAAAAATTAAAAGATTTCCCCCAAACAGCTGCATTTCTTATGCAAATCCCCTGCCAAATGGTACCTTGTAAGTATTAAAGAAATTGTTTGTCCTCCGTTAAAAAATGATCATCTACAAACCCATTAATTTGGGAGGGGGAAGGTCTTAAGAGGACAAAGCAGGCTTGCAAACCACATTTCTCCCATGCCCTGTGAACTGTTGTGCTATTGTGATTTTACAGTGCTATTTCTCCACTTTTGCTGGATTTTTCTCTTTAATGTTATGTGGAAAACCCAGAACAAAAACTGACACTTAATTCTGAGTAAACAGTGGCAATGACTGAATAGAAACTTGATGTCGAATATACAACCGCCCTGGGAAAGTCAAAACCCATTGCTTTCTCCTCTCTTCCAGTTGTGTCCCCTGTAAGTGTATTATCCATAAAATTAGCGATTTAAAAAGGCATCGGAACATTATTTTTCATATTCATAGCATCACTTTAAAAAAAAATGGTTAAAAATCGATTTGCTGGCCTCTTGGGGAAATGCTGTAATGTTTTTGGCTGTCTCCTACTTTCTGCTGCCAGCTAAAAGTACCATCTGGCTTGTTTAGGGCCCTTTTCCATATCAGGTGCTTCCAAAATTCTCCCCAACCAGAGGATTGTTTCGTTGGGTTGCTCTGCCTGCTGAGGCATGTGTCCTGGGCTGGGAATCCTACTGCTTCTGTTCCCTGCCATCTTGCTGACAGTGGTGTGTGTATGTTTGGGCACGGATCTTGCTGCCTCTCTCCCGAGGACATTTGCATCATTGTCAGCTGCACATATTAAATTGATATGCAGGGCTCAGAAACACGTATCCCATCTTTTGTCCCTTTGTTTGTGCAATTGTTGTGGTTTTAATTCTTCTTTGACACCTGGAATATCACAAAGCTGCTGATAATCTGTTGGCTACTAAGGGAAATGACATTGATAGAAGGATAATGTGTGTCAGACTTACATCTCGATAATTGCAGACACACCCCGAACCCTCGCAGCTCAGGGAATGAATATCCTAAATCCATTATTAATTTGGAGAGTCGCATGTGGCAGTTGGCTGTGGTGTCATCCTCTCGCCGCAAGAGTCACTTGCAAGGGATTTTGAGGCAGTTTTGGTCGATTTCTGCATGGCTGTGTCGATCTGTGCCTCGTACGAGTCGTTTTTGGTGCGTCCTGGCTGCCATTTCGTGGCAGCGTGAGGAGCTGGAACAAAATGGGGTTGATGTCCTCGCTCCTCACGGGAGGAAGGCAGCTCCCCACGTGCCTTCTCCTGCCCAGGAATTCCATCCCAAGCAGCTGAGAACGGACGCTCTGTACGTGGCACCGGTTGACGGCGGTGATCCTCCTCGGGGATCCTTTGTTTTTCAAATTTAACCAGTTTACTTGGAAACAGAAACACACCCCTCAAAGGGGTGATGAGTAGATTTGAAGCACTGCAGTTGCAAAGTCCAGGCTTGATGTGATTGTGTGGGAACAGGAAGGGTGTTTTGGAGCAGCTACTGCCGTAAGCTGTCTTGTCCTATTTCAGGAATGATCTGTGCCATACACTGCTGACTTTTCCTGTCCATCCATTAAGAAGTGAATTATGAAGAGTGCTGAGACAAACAGATAGGAGTTTAACCTTGTTAGTAAATATCAGGTAGCTGATATATACTGCTAGAACGTTACATCACAGCCTCGCTCTTCAATATAAGTTTATGAAATTATCTTGTTACTATATAAACTGCCTTGGCTGGGTACATTCTTCCAGAGGGTTATTGTTTGCTGGATGTTGGCACAGTAGCATGACTCCGAAGAGTCAGTTCACGATGTGGTGAATTTTAAAGACTTGGGAGATGGCCATATCTATTTTTCAGCAAAGGAATGAAAGCTTTTTTCCTTTTTTTTTTTTTTTTCTCCCCCTCCCCTAAGGTATTAAAAGTTTCAAAACATGTGCTGAAATGAAAAGGAAATAATAACTAAAGCCTGGATGGGAAGTAGTGCCTCAGAGTACTGACTTCGTTTATTTGCTTGTTTCCCCCAAAATCTTAATATTTTAAGTACAAGTTAATATTCTAAATCAAATAAACCTGTTCTGTGAACTAGTAAGGTACTTGAACTATTATCACACACATTATTCATTTATTTCTGTGTGAGTGCAATAAAAATTTTACAAGCTGTAATCTTGTTCTTTTAATAGAGAGAAAACTATGCAGAATATGTTGCTTAGAGTATTAGATAAGCTGCAGTATGTTAATCAAATATTTTCATGATATGAGGGCAGTTGAGAAAACAGTACAATTTTTGCTAATGGCACTGGTAAGTAAACGGATCTATCATTACATTGTCATGAAAAGTGACATTGAGCAGAAACACCCTGCCAATCCCTAGAAGATAAGTATTTAATGTAATTAGACAGACACTGTCTCCTTTGTTGAACGTAGCATTAATCACCCAGAGAAGTCCAACTTTATATGAAATGGCTTTTTCTGATATGTCTTTGTATTAGAAAGCTTCTCACACCGTTTGCCACGATGATATATTTGAAGAAATTACTGCAGCAGCTACAAGGGTTTCCTCATGACACATTTCTTGCTGTTCTGTGTTCCATAATATTTAATTCTTTTTTCATTTAGCAGTGTTGCATTATAGAGCTGTGACTTGTTCCTAAGTCTAGAAACCTACGTGCAATTGGAGCTGAACCTCTTTGAACCAGTGTAATGCACTCAAGTTATGAAATATAAAAGCAGCACAAATAGCTTCCATTATGTTCTTCAATCCTTCCTCTGTGGTGTTAGCACAGGTTTATTGTTGTGGCATAAGCAAAATGTTTCTTGCCTCAAATGCCAGTCCATAGTATCACACACAAAAAAAAAAAAAAAAAAAAAAAAAAAAAAAAAAAAAAAAAAAAAACAAAAAAAAAAAAACAAAAAAAACCCAAAAAAAAACCAAAAAA
>VYZR01109254.1:17076-35418 GCA_013400675.1 Oxylabes madagascariensis | reverse complement strand
TTTTACTCACTGATGACATGTCACAAGTGATTTGAACTAGTAAGGGTTATTGCTTTTTACTGTTTTTTAAGCCATTTTTGTAGACCATAAGAAGGAAGAAATAGCAATGGCAAGATATAAAACTGCAATACATGAGTATAGAACTCAGATGTACAGGCAATGTATAAGTCCTTCTAATCAAAGGAATGAGGACAATTTGCTGCCTCCCATCTCCATGTCATTGCCGAAAATCTTAGGTATGTGTTGCATTTTCTAGGAGAGGAGTATATAACAGAAGTTTATAAATAGCTGGTTTCAAAGACAACTGAAACTTAATTGCCTGTGTATAGCAGATGTCTGTTAAAGGTGGGGGAAAGAGATCATAGGGTTTCGATGTAACCCTTGGAAGTTTTGGTTGCTGTGGTTTGGTGACACAGGAATGTAATTGAGGGAGAGGAGAGCAGGCTGTATCTCATTGCTTTACAAAGGTGTAGGATCCTGCATTGTACTTGCAGAGTGCCATCAACACAAGCTGCTGTGTTGCTTTGCCCTTCGTCTGACTGCAGAGAGCTTCTGTCAGGAGTAAGCATTATATAAACTCATCTGCTTTACACATCGAGGAGAAAGGAAATGATGTGGAAGTTTAGTCTTTAACATAGCACCGTTCTCAGAGAGGCCAAGGTCATTTGGTGTTTAAACACAAGATAGTATGATGAATTGGAGAAAACAGTAGTCAGTGGCTGAAGATACATTTTTATGTACTGTTTGTGATGTTAAATCTTTTAGGGGCTATGGCTTCAAATCTTACCAGCCACGTATGCCAAAAAAAGCAAACTCACATGAAGGTTCACACACAGGCCAACTGCTTTGAAGCCGTGAGTTTTTCCCTATCTTGTGCAAAGGTACTGCTTTGAGCCCTGGTGGCTCTTGGTTAGGACAAATCAGATTAGAAGCTGGTGTAATCTGAAGACTCCAGTCCATTTTAATGTATCAGAACTCTATGATCTTCAAGTGGCTGGCCCAGATGGGGAATAGCTTTAGTTCAGACCATGAGGATTGCCTGAATGCAGTGGAGGAGCAGGTATTAGGAGTACTTCCACTGTGTGAGGTGGGGTCTATCTCTGTCAGTCATGTGGTCACAGAGACCCAGCCCTCTGGAGAGTTCTGGCTATTTCTGATTTCTTAGGCTAAAAAGATAGCTATTTGCAAATATGAATTTGGTGGTTTGGTTGAAATGTGTCACTATAATAGGAGGGGGAGGAGAACTTTTCTGTGTTATCCTCTTAGATTTCTGACCTCCATTTGTAGTGATACAGAAAAAGCTCTCTGGTCTCTGTGGACATAATCAGAATGAATGACAGCTTAGATGTAATGAAAATGAGGTTGGTAAGCCAGTCTAAAGACAGGTGCCCAGCTGCAATGTGTATGGCAGTATTACCTTCTCCACCCCTTCCCCTTAGTTCATTTCTAATTTCCTTTGGTAGCACTAGAGAATACAAGTGTAGGGAATGTAAAGGCATTAGAAACCTTTTTGCTGAAGAGGGAGAAAAGAAGTCATCTTAATGGGTATTCTTCAAACTGCAGGCATCTGTCAAAGCAAGGGCAAGTCTCATGGCCAAACTCTACAATCCTTGCACAGTGCAGACTTTCATGAAAACTGAGGAGGATTTGGCCAGGGATTTGTAAAAATACATGGAAAGAATTTAGTTTGTAATTAGGATGTCTGTTAGGTCTTTTGAAAATAGTGTCTAGGTTCAGAGTCAGTCAGGGAACTGCTGGAGCCTGCTTCAGTTGAAAAGAAAAAAAAAGAGCAGCTCTGTGTATTTCTTTCTAAAACCATATAAAATATACTTCTTTCTATTTATAGAATAAAACCACCCCTCCAGCTGTGTATCTAATCAGTAAACATGGCAGCCCATGTGGCATGGCTGATTAATATACCCCTCAGACACAGGGAGTAGTGTGAGGCAAGGCAACGTGCATTACTCAGCATTTGCCATCCTGCCAAAGCCTTGAGGTATTTTCTGTGTGATGGATTCCTCTTGAAGCCAGTGGGAGTTCTTACATTGCTTTACTAAGTTTAAGAAAGTACAACCCACACATGCACAACAAGATTTCTCCAGTCTTAAGACTGATGCTCTGCTTCACCTCAAAATTAAGTAATGCATGCTTCCCTGGCCTGGATCTTATTAAATGTGAGCGTAAACGAATGTGGCAGCCCCTCACCCCTTGACCTTTTCCCTCTGGCTGCTACTAAAACCAGTTGTAAAGATGGTTTTTGCAATTGGGAAGTTTAATAGTGTACCTGGTGCAGTGGTAGGAACTTTCTGTTAACCTGAGCTAGATGCAGGGCAGGCCCTTGGCAGCTGCTGTGCTTTTGTTCTCCGTGTGTACATACATGTGCCCTGCTCACTGTGAGTGTGTGGGTGTATGCAGGAGTGGGAAAAACAAGCTGCTAACTATTAAAGACTTCCTCATTTTTTCTAATCTTAAAAATAGTTAAAAAAAAAATCTGTTGTGTTTCCGTTGGTGTCTAGCAACGGCAAAATGTCATGATTACTACTTCCATTCCTTGGCCCATCCCAGCTCCCCTCTCCCTCTAATTTTTCTTGTCACTCTTTCTTGTCTACCGTGAAACTTGTTTTTCATGATCAGGAATCGGTCTTTGGTGTTCTTGCCTGATAAAATCTAGTCCCAGCTTTTCTGTATTCAGCAGCTGATGCAGATATTCTTTTGGTTTGGTGTCCCCCCGCTTTTCTAAAGACTTGTGGTCTTTAGAACCAGGAATCCTATAGGAGAGGGATGGTTCGGGGGTCTGCATGCAGACACTGGAGACCTGAGTGGCAGGTCAGTGACGCCAAGGACCCTTAACAGAAAGTGTATGTACTATAGAGCTGTAAGGCTCAAGATGCTGGGTTTTTTGTGCCTTCCATATCTGTATGCCATTGGGTCACTTCAGGTATGGGGCACAAAGGATTGCAAGGTAATAATTTCATCTGGTAACAAGGGCTATAAGGATCTTGGACAAAAAGGGTGAAATTACTGATATTAACCATGTGTATTTCTGGCCTAGGTACGTTCTCTTCAAACCGCATTTGGAGAATTTGAATCCATGATGAAGATTGTTCAGCAGAAGCAGGAGGTGAGCGAGAAGACTGTTAAACAAGGGGAGAGTGAAATAAACCGGATCAGTGAAGTGCTTCAGAAGCTGCAAAATGAAATTTTGAAAGACTTGTCTGACGGCATTCACATGGTGAAGGATGCAAGGGAACGAGACTTCACATCTCTGGAAAACACAGTGGAAGAGAGACTAACAGAGCTGACCAAGTCTATAAATGATAACATTGCTGTATTCACTGAAGTCCAGCAAAGGAGCCAAGATGAAATCAACAATATGAAAGCAAAAGTTGGTTCACTAGAACAGGCAGATGTGTATAAACACGAAATTAAGGTGCTAAAAGAGGCTTTTGATGAAATGCAAGCATCCATGAAAATGAAAGAAAAGGACATAGAGACCTTGAGGAGTACAATAGACTCCATGGAGTCTGATGTGTACACTGAAGTGAAAGAATTAGTCAACCTCAAACAAGAACATGAGAAGTTCAAAGAGGCTGCGGACACTGAACACCTTTCATTAAAAGCTTTACAAGAGAAAGTTCTGAGAGCTGAGGATTCTATTATGCAGCTCCCTAGTGACATTAAAAGACTTGATGAAGATTTACTGCAAGTTAAAGCCAACCTCAACAAATGGGAAGATAATGAACTCTTCAGAAAAGCATTAGAAACTTTTGGGAAGAACAGTGAAGGACTGGAGTCTCGATTGAGGCACATAGAAGACAGCCTAGAGTCTCTAGCATCTGTTGCTGCTCAAAACAGTGAAAAGTTGGAATCTTTCCTTTCTAAGGAGGCAGAGTGTGAGAATAAGCTCAATACCCTAGAACAAAGCATTACCACCCTTCAGGGACTCTCAAATACAGATGCAACTTCTGTCACAGATGCTCTGAAAAATCTTGGTGAAGCACAGACTTCACTGTACAACGACATGGAAAACTTAAGGAGAAGCATCAGTGACTTGCCATCCTCTGGTGCTCTCCAAGATATCCAGAAGCAAATTAGTACTTTGTTGGATCAAGGCAATCTTCAGGCAGGTCAAGCACATTCTCAGGGCTACCTTGAAAAATTTTCTTCTATGGAAGGCTCTGTAGATGAACTGAGATCTTCTGTTAGCCAGGTCGATTCCGATTTGAAAATGATAAGAACTGCAGTGGATAGTTTAGTCGCCTATTCAGTGAAAATTGAAAATAATGAGAACAACTTGGAGTCTGTGAAGAGCTCAATAGATGACCTGAGGAATGATCTGGAAAGATTGTTTGTGAAAGTAGAAAAAATACATGAAAAAGTTTAGGCAGTGGTGCTCCTTGGGCAAATAATGGGTTAAGGAGAATAGCTTTTGTATGCCCCATTTTTTACTCTTTTTAAAAGCAATTTGATACCTCCAAAGAGAATAAGAATACTTTAATAATAGAGACAGTTCTGCTTATTTCCTTTATTTCTTTTTCATGTAGTGTTTTTGGAGTTTTTTGTTGTTTGGTTTTTTCCTTCCCCATAATTTTGTTTTAAGAAGACGCAAGTTTAGTTGGGGGTTGAGTTTCTTAGGGGTTCATCTTCTCCATGAAGCTGTACCACTGTTAAGTGTAGTGGTGTAACTAAGGCACTACAAGCATGGGCACATATTTAATGGCATGAAGGTGTTTCACACTGACACTAGCTCCCCCACACAGGAGGGCTACAGCTGTTTTGGTTTGGTTTCCCAAAGCATACTGCTGCACTCACTGAGGATTTTGCTGGTATGTTTTCGTTTACGAAACAAAACTACACCCTATCTTAAACTGTTTACTGTGGTGAACTTAAGAATGGAGCAGGTGTGGAGCACCTCATCTGTTTCTGCAGTTTGGGACTCAGACGTGTGGGCAGTTTACCAAGGGTCAGCTGAGCTGTAGTGCATTTCTGTGAGACCTTAATCTGTGAGACCTTAACCAAGGAACTAACAAGGTCTGAGGTAAGTGGCACTGCCTGGGGCTAAGGCCTAAGAGATTCATTCTTTGTGATCACAGGCTTCTTTGCCAGTATCTTCAGCTGCTGGTGCAGAAGATCAGTGCTTAGAAGGGATATCTGAAGGATGCGATTAATTTCAAGAGGGTACAGTAATATTTTTGTCATATTTTTCGACTGTTTACGTGATTAGGCTGTGTCTTCCTTGGAAAAATCTAATTTGATCTTTGATTGAGGGATTTTTCTGTAAAAATCATCACAAATTTGAGGAAAGAGAAGGACCAAAATGGCACCTGTTGTGTTCCATATATAACAAGCATGCTAACAACAGCAATAACACACTCCAAAACACAAGAGGGAAAATCACCATGAAATCAGCAGAATTGCTTCTATGGCATATACATTTCCAAGTTTTCACACAGCTGACAGTGACCTGAACTTTTTTTATGTATTCAGGACTTGGTGCCTGATTCTTGTCACTATTTTTGTCACCAGGTGTCTGGCTGGGGCATTGGTAGCAAAGGGTCCTTCTGGGAGACCTGCTCTAGGAGAGTGAGGAAAAAGTGTCATAATTCTGTAGGATGGTCTTTTAAAAACCACTTTCTCGTGGAGCTTCCTTGGTTTTCTGTCTTTTTCGAAAGGATTTCTAATATCCCTCCTTATCAAGTTTACTTTTGAACTTTACCAAAATAATTGGTAAAGAAGTCTGCACACGGATACCTTGGAAATAGGCCATGGGCATCATGCCCACCTCAGCCTGGACCAGACAGATCCTCGACTGTGTTAGATGAAAAATTCCTAGAAATAGCATCTCCCAGAAACAGGAACAGCACAGGTCAAAAGGAGTTCTAGGTAAATAGGATACTGAACCATATCTGGTGTTGTTCCCACTGTAAATGGGAAAGAATTGCTGTCAGAGAAAGAGGGAGCCATGACATTAAGGTAACTGTTGTCACTGTTGGAGCTGCACTGTTCTTTGTTGACTTCTCAAGTTCTTGAACAATGTTGTTTAGGTTACTGTGAAATGAACTGTATGGCTTATTTGCAGTATTTTTAATACATAATAAACATTTGGAATATTCTTTGCACCTTTTTTTTTTTTTTTGCTTGCTGCTTGCTTATTGTTGTGTTTCCCAGAGTGCTTCCAGTGGGGTACAGGGAAGGGCTTGGGGAAGCACCAGATGTGCTGCAGCCCTGTACTTGTTCTCAGCTTCCTCAGAGAAACGTCGAGGCACTTTTGGCTGCTGTGGTTACAAGCCAACTCTTGGAAGCAGAGTTTGAGTCACATCAAGGTGTTGCTGTTGACCAGCACACTCAGGAGCGAAATAATGTGCAGAAAGAACCTGTGTGATATTTCCACACTGGCTGCTCCTTTTGCTTAGCTTGGAATGTTGGATTGTAAGGCCCATCAACTGACTCCATTTTCATGATGGATATCTGCCCTTCAAAAGTTTGGGAAAGGGTAATTTCAGGAGTATAGGTATCATCATATCCTGCCAATTCGTGAGGTGAAAGTCACAGAAATAGGTAATAACTCTTTAATTAAACTATGTGTGCTTGATAAAGCAGGTGAGCACTCAAGCTCTTCAAGCTGAAGATATTTGAGATAACCTTTTGGCAGTGAGCTGGCTGACAGCATGCAGTGACTTTATAGTAGCTGCATGATGTTGGAACTTAGGCTGTTAAAGCCAGCAGTGCAGCTAGGCTGTATTTGATCTCAAAGATTAAACAAAGAATTACTAATTACACTTCTAGTAACTGAATTTTTATGGCAAGCTATTGAAATTATTTATTTCCCTAAATGAGCATAATAATAATTATCTGTAAATAATATATCTGGAGGCAGGCACAGAGACAAGGATCCCTTGGCAGGCTGGTGATTCAGCTTTTATGTCTGGTTTGACATTTTCATACAATAGAAACATTTCCTAATTTCCTCATAAATGCTCACAGACCACATACAGACCTAATGCTGCTCTTTTTACTGTCATTCTTCAACTTTGTAATAAAGCAGTGGAGAAGGCCTTAAGCAAGACAGACTGTGTTGCCAGTGTTCCTTTATACTACTGGGAGTTCATCAGTAACATGCTGTTACAGTAACAAATTCCAACATAAATTGTCTTACCTGATTGATCAGGTATTGATCGGGCCTGTTCATTAACACTTGCCTTCATTTTTGGCCTCATAAATGGAGAGACCATTACATTGAGGCACTGTGGAGTTGATCACTCTTGAAAGGGCTTGCCCAAATAACTATGTCGGCAAATGCGATGGAGATAAATTTTGGGTTGCTGCAGGGACTTCTCCCAGCAGGAATTCAACCACTGCCTTGAGGGAAATTACTGAGGACATCTAAACGTGTGTGTTGGAAGTTTCATTAAAGCATGGATTAGTGATTTAGTGTTTTTACTACCTTTTTTGATGTAGCTCAGCTGGTACCATAAACGAAGCTGCAGAGGTGAAATGACTACGGGAGAAAAGGTCTGTCTGAGATGTACAAACACCCCAGCAGCCAAAAAACATCCAGTGTGGACCTCCTGCTTGGCTGGGCACAGCCAAGGGTTCTCTCTGTCCATTTGGAGCACCGCAGGAAAGGAGTGGCTGGGCTGGAGCGACTCCCCAAGAGAACAATGGCGATGATCGGAGGCGCGATGTTGCAGGAGAAGAGACGGAACAAACGGGGCTGTTTAGACATCGCCAAGCGGGGAAAGGGAAGGATGGAAGGGGAAGGAGGAACAAAGGAACGACGAGCCCTCTCGCTCCCCGAGGCGGAGGGCGCGGAGCGGGGCGGTGGCGCCGGGCGCCCCCCGGTGGCGGCAGCGGCGCGGGCCGAGCTCCGCGCCCGCTCGCCCGCCCGTCCGTCCTTCCGTCCGTCTGTCCGGGCCGCTGGAGTTCCCTCCGGGGCAGGGGCCGCAACGTGTCCGGCCTGGCGCATCCAGCTGGCAAAGGAGAGGCGCCAGGTGCCCCCGCCTCCCCACCCCAGGTCCCGCCGCGGCACCGGCCCGTGGGCACTGTTTAACGCTCTCCTGGCTACCATCGCCCCGGAAAAGCCTTCATCCACTGCGGGGCTGATTTTAGAAGCAACTGCCACTTATTCTGCCCAGTTTTACCATTTTGCTAATAACTGGTCCCTGGCCCACTTGTCGTGTCATTACCTGCTTGGTTTATACATGTTTAGGGAGGGGGAAGCTGTGGCTTTTTTGGGTTTAATATCAGCTGTATGTGGTACTTAGCACTGTGAGATGCTGTTCCCTGTTGGTCCTCGGAGTACTGGTACACGACTGCTACCCTGGCCTTCCTGCAAGCATTTTAGTCATTGTTATCCTCCACCAGCCAAGAGCAGACATTCACCAATGTCAGACTTGCTGGTTCAGAATATTTACACTCAGGACTTCTTGAACATCTATTTGTAAATTTTGGCATGAAGTCAAACAACAAACAAAGTGATTCCTTTGCCAAGAACCCACTTAGTCTAACACTGACCAGGGATGCTCAACGGGCAATTCTACCTTGGCACCCAAACAAAAAGTGTATTTCATCCTTGCTCACATAGGAAAACGTCTCCAGTGTCTCTAGTATACAATCCATTGCAAGCTCCCAATATAATGTAATTTCTCCAGAGTCAGTGCTTGCTCATGTACTCGGAAAGTGAAAGAACTTGGAAATCTCTTTATGTGAGCAGAGCCCGATAATTCCTGCATTTATAATGCAACTACTAAACCCCAGAGCTATTCAGAGTTAATACAGCATCACAGTTGTAGCTTGCTAGACCTCAGACAAAGAGATCCCTGAACTCTGCTTTTTTTTTTTTTTTTTTTTTTTTTTTTTTTTTTTTTTGCTTATGGAGCAGGTGTTCCCTTGGCTGCCACAGATTTGCAAATAGTACAACTCAAAATCTTTTCCAAGATGACAGTACTAGATGCTGTGCTTAGCATCAAGGGGACAAATCTTTTCTCAAGTGATTCCTATTTCACTGTGAGAGGAATAAAAGCCAAAGAAGCAATTTCTCATTTTATTGCATATCCTGTTTATAAAAAAAAAAATATAAAAAAATTTATAAATTTTATAAACAAAAATTTATTTAAAAAATAGTTTTGAGGAAACACTTATTACACAATTAACTCTTGTGCCTCACCCTGGTGTTCATCTGCAATTCTAGAGGAAGAAGCTAGTTCAAATAAGGGCAGCTTTGTTCCACTCAGAAAGACTTTGGTTTGGCACTCTCTAGATGTAAATATGTCAAATTCTGGTGGATAATCCTTTCCTGTCAATACTGCTTAGGTTGGGGTTGGGGAAAAAATCCTAGAGTTATGAGTAAGGATGGAAAACATAACAAGTGGAGAAAGAATCAGGGTTACCTTGAAACTTCTGAATTTTTTTATTGCTCTGACTTTCAAAGTTCTGACAATTTTTTCTTTTTCCCTCATTTCTCCCTTTCCACAAAACTTCTCAACTGTATATACAGAGTAGGGGGATACAGAATATTATGCTTAGATTTTAATTGATTTACAGTGAAAATCTGAAGTCACAAGCAAACTATGCCTTAAGATGAGAGCCACCGAAGAGCTACTTGTTTAGAGAGAGCACTGCAAAAGACATGATCTAAACATAGGAATTGATATCCTTGTCAGTGGCAGGTCAAACAAAAACTTTGCAGTTCCCAGAATGTGTTAAAAAAGTTCACACTTTGGTGTCACTCAGGCCAAAAAAACCTTACTGACAAGTAGTTCCCTGGCCTGGAAACTCAAAATGCTTTTGCGAGGGAGTGAGGTCCAATCTGCAAGGTGGTGTGCCTGTGAGGCAGAGACCTGGGAAGGGCAGCAGACTACCTCTAGTCTGCTCAGTCTGGGAAGCTTTTCTTGGACAACCTCTGCCAAGTGTGCAAAGTCTGTAAATTGAATCAGTGTGGTCAAAAGAAAATTTCCACCCAGATGGGAAACTTATACAGAGTGACAAGGCTCCTGATCCAGATCCCACTCAAGTCAGTAGCTACATTCCCCTTTTCTTTCCTGGTACAAAATTAGGCCAAAGCACTTCACCCAAAGCCACATAGAAAATGTGTAATATATCCATCAATGATTTCCAACACCTCAAGTTCAAAAAATCCTCTCCTTTCCTATGAGTGCATCAGAGTTGCTTAGTGGAATACCTAATATCTAACAAATCTTCTCATCCTGAGTGAGGCTCTCGTTTTTCAAGATCCGTTCTCAGGGTCTGGATACAGCAGCATAAGAATATTATCAGAGGAGGTAGTACTGACTTATATGGTTTATGGATTAAACAAATATGGTTTGTGGTGTTGGGGAAGCAGGCTGGGCCTCAGGGCATGTTTATTAGCTATTTCTGTTCAAAAGATTAACAATGTAGATAGCCCAGTGCTCAACATTAGGCTCTTCACTGAGGGACAGCCTTCTCCATGGTGTTGTTTCCAGCTGGAATTTCAGATAAGGCAGCTACATGTTCAGCTGATACCTTCAGAGATGCCATCACAGTCCTCAGAGCTAGAAACAAAAGGGACATTGATTGATCTGAGTGTGTGCCCTGAGTGAATGAAGCTGTTGTTATTCCTACGTCATGCATATAACACCAGTGTGCAGAGGTTCAAACAGGTGCTAGATGAGAAGATTTATTTAAGTACCTGTCCACTGAAATGCTCTGGGCACCAAACCACTCTCCCAAGGAGAGATTAAGTGTGGGTTTCAAGCACCCCATTCTGATAATTTTTGCCTGATCCCCATACCCATTCCTAACATCATTCATTCATATCTGAAGGTAGTATTGGTCGTAGCACATCCATTGAGGATTCCACATTCTCAAGATGGTTTCTCGGTTCTATCTAATGTGTTTAGCATTTAAAAATAAGATATGCAAGAAAAAGAGCAGCTTTTCCATTCAGAAAGGAGATATTTGTATTGCTAGTAATAGCCCTACTAAGCTTTTGTGACCTTGAGACTGATGGAAGGATAATGAAGGTTTGCCAGAGTCTGAATCCTTACATATAATTAACTGAGGTGCTAATAACCTCTTAGAGCCATGCAAAATACCTCTGTAGTTGAATGCATTCAGTGGCTAAACTGAATTACAGCATCCCAAAAGAATGTCACAGCCTCTCAGTGACTGCAGTTTGGGGACACTACTGGAAAAAGCCCTGTACCCCTAAGTCACCGTGGTTTTAAAGCCACAGCAGCTGTAAAGATGATCTGCAAGTACTTTTAGCATAGAATTGTGTGTCCCATACGACATCTTTGGGACCTTCCCCTTGTAGCACATGTGCTGACTCTTCTGCTTATCGTGGCTCACGAGCCAGGTCTGCCCCAAACCTCAAACAGTTGGAGTAAAGGCCTGAATCTATCCAAGAGCCCTACTACTTTGTCCTTTGTTCAGATCCTGATTTGCTTTCACTTGCCTTCACAAAGCTCTTCAGTTTCCTTGGGTTTAATGTTTCACGTTCATTAGAACTGGAATAATTTACTACTTTACCTATAAAATTAATTCAGTAACAGAGCTTCTGTTTCAAATGGTTGCAAAGAGCTAAATCCCTGTTTGTGAAAGTATCTGAACTATGAAAAGAAGCACATCAATTTAAAAGAGTTTTTGGAATGCTGTTTATTGTTGCTTTCAGTTTTTTTCATGTCACCTTAACAAAAAGTTCTTCTCCTCCTGAAGAGCAATGAAATAAATCTAAGTTCTTACAGACCTCACAGCACAACCCACGTTCAGGACTAGGTGTGCTTTCTTGCACTGGCAAAAGAGAATTGAGAAAACATGTACTTTTGCAAGTGAATTTCAGTGTTTGCATTTTTGCCTGAACTATTTAGAGGCAGCCCTGATTTAAACATTTCCTAGACAAAATCTGGAGATAAATTTGTACTGGGATAACGGCTGAGTCTAGAGATCAGCACTCGATTCCTACAAAAAGGAATCAAGAGCTCAACATGGAAATATCCATCACCAGGTGACTCCTGCTCACCTCAGTACTGCTGCCTGCAAAAGGGAAGAGAGTTTCGGAGGGTGAAGCTACACTGTACCTTGACGGTGAGCCCAAACTTCCTTTATAACTAAAGCATCTGGGCAAAAGCCTGTGCTTTGGGAGCAGGGGTTAACTACAGATTTGGCAGAGGAACCCAGAGGAGCTTCTTTCTTTCCCTCTCTCCCAGTCTGCATTCCAGAAAGCAGAAGCAGGGAATTACTATGGGTTTATACAGGCAAGGAGAGGCTTAAGGCCCAGGCTAGCAGCCGAGTCTCCCAGCAGCAAGTCAAAACTCCTAGCTGAAGTGCTGACTCCCAATTCAAAGTGCTTAGGTCCCTTTGAAGTTTGTACTGAGTAAAGATAAACACATCCTGAAGTGCTTTGTTAATACCACAGGGACGGGCTTGACACAGGGACCAGGTTTGAGAGAGGAGTTCTTCTCTACAAATGAAAAAATCTAGTCACTGGGTGATTTATTAGTCTCTCTTCAATGATACTTTTGTTTTAAAAGGGCTTCAGTTACTCTCTGCTGACTGGAATTTTTCATTTATGTTGGAGAAGTATTGCTCCTTGACTTGAAAAATTACTTCCAGTGAGCAATAAATGCTGTGGGCCTCATCCTGTGGCTTTGGGCATGACAGCTCACCACCGGTCACTTTGCCATGGGATCCTTGCCATTCTTTCTCTGTTTTCTTTTTCTTGCCTTATGCTTTACACATGTTTGTAATTAATTTTTTTTTTTAGTTGCCTCATTACATCTCCCTCTGTTCCAGCCTGTCAGCTGTGGGTTTCCCTGTATTTAAATCCCAGACATTCCTCATCAACGTGCTTGCTGAAATGCTTTTACCGCTGGAAGAAATCCTTTTCTCACATTGTTTCCAGTACATGTGCTAGAGTGAGTCCTTGTAGTTAAAGAAAATTCCCTCCGGGGAAAGATCCTAAGTGCAGTGAAAGGCTCAAGGCCACCAATTAACCTGGTTTCAAAAATAACAGCAACATTTTAGGTGTAGCTGGAATTCTTCTTATACATTTTGATCTTATTTGCACGTTTCTGACAATGAAACCTCTGTCTAGCTGTATTTTTGAGTCTCCTGTGCAGTTATCAAGGAAAAGGTTGGGTGTTTTGGCAGATCTCTAATGTAGGTTCTACCAGTAATTTTATTTCAAACGTTTTCTTTAATATGAGTCCTGGACTTGTGGAGAACTTTAGTATTGCTCTTCCTTATAATAACCCTTGGTAGGGATCTGTGGAGTCTGTTCTTGCCCAGCCTTCTCCTGCTCCTTTCAATAGGAGCCTTTGGCAAAAACAAATGCTGTATTTCAAGGCAGTTCAACTCCACTTACTCTTTTCAAAGTCGAAATGAAACCATTTTAAAGTAGGGTTTTTACTTATCAAAGCAACTCTGGTATACTTACAAACAAGAAGGAAACAGCACATTGTTACGATGCTGTTATTGTGTCAGAATGTTAAATGTCTGTGGGTAAGCAGCTGTGTGGGACACCTTCCCAGGGCACTTGGGTACAGCAGGGAGCAGAGCTTCATCGCTGCCTGCTCTGCCTTTGCAGCAGATGGCAAAGGAAAACTGTGGCACCCTTAGGACAAGGTGTATTGCTGAAGCCCCTAATTCTGCAACTTGTTTGGTTGAGGTAAGAGCCCTCTCTCATCACTCTGACAGTGTAAATGGACTTTAAAGGTAAAACAATTCCGCAATAAGTCAAGAACTATTGCTGAAGATGTTGGGTAGAACAGGTCTGGCAGTGCCTGTCTTTAAGCTAGACATGTTGAATCAACTACCTTTTGCTTCCCAAATGCCATAGTGTTCTCAAAGTGGGGCTGAATTTCCTGTTTGCTGCCCTAGCAACCCATAAGGAAGCCAGCTGCTATCAACCAAGCTTTGTGTATAAATATGTACAAGTCTTCCCAAGTCCAGTTATGTTTCTAGCTGATTTGCCTGTACAGATTTGGACAGATGTTCAACATTTTGATAGTATCTTCTGACAATGCCTAAAATTCTCCTAATTTTTCCTTATATTCCCTTACATCCTTATATAGAATAACGAGAGTTGTGCTAGTAGATCCTTCCAGAGCATCCAGCTCAGCTGCTGCAATAGCAATGAGCAGTACTCACTCCTGTGGGAGTAACTTTGTCTCTTGCTTCATGCAAGATTTAGGCTTCAGCTTTCTGCTGAGCCTTCTTCAAAGGCAGCCAGGAAGAGCAAGGTTGCCAAACCTCACTGCAACCTTAATGGGATTCAGTCACCCAATTCCTCACAGCAGCTGTGAAATCCCACTCTCAGCTCCATATCTTGTTCTTTGCATAATGTTCACACCCCCATGCTGCAGCCTGGCTAGTCAGTCCCAAGGCAGCACCTTGTCTTTGGTTGTCTTAAAGGGCTGTAATTTAGGTTGATGTGCCCAAAGGAAACACAGGAAACACATCAGATTAAAGAAAGAAATCAAGAGAAAATCAGATAACAACACTCATCCTCATTACCCTGAAAGAAATGAGACATAGAGAACAGAAGGAAATGAGATGGAGGGAACAGAAGGAGCAGCCACCAACTAAATAGGTCAGGTTGCCAGCATGAGGTTATTTAGACAGAGATAGCAGGAATGGTGATCAGATATGCAAAGCTTTTGTGATGTAGATTTAAATTCCCCTCATCAATGGCTCCAGATGTTCTCTAGTGTAGCAGGGCAGAATTTTTTCCACAGTAATCCTGCTTTCTCCTCCAGGTTTCATTGAACATAAACTTTTCATGAGTGCCCTTAACATGAAGCACAGAAGTCTTCAAACTAACACCTGTTGCTCTATTTTTATAAGCTGTGAGACTGATCAGTTCTACAGGGGATTCAAGAATAAAGCATATTTAGTAACCACAAAGGTTTTCTATTAACTTTATGTTTCTTTTCCTTTCAGAACTTGGGACTATGTAGTCTATATGTGCCACCTGCTTGACCTTGACAGGAACCTATATGTGTTCCTGTTTGACATAAATCTCTCTTTGTTTTGCTCCTTTAAACTCGATGCCAGGTTCTGCTCATGCTTGTGCCCTTGTAGATCCAAAATAACCCTCTGTGCACTAATGGTGCAATTCCAGGTTCTCTCTAGGGTAAATGAGAATAGGAGCTGGCCTTTGTCAATTCAAATTTACCCTGCATGCAACTTCATTGAGGGTGAAGGAGCTGCCATGAGGGTATTTTGGCCTCACTGCTCCATGACACTGAGTGTTTCCTGCAGGCAGCAAACGGAATGCTGTCCAGCCAAACGTGGTGAGTGCAGCAGGTCACATACCTCTCATAAAGCTCTGGAGCTAAACTGGGTCAGTGGAGGCAATGACAGTCCACACCAGCTACAGAAGGGCCTGTGCTGTTTATTTGAAGCAAAAAAGACATGTGTGAGCGCATCCATCCAGACCTGTAACTGGAACTGACAGAGGCGAAGGGAGTTCCCCACTCCGCTCTCTCATCAGATATCCTCGATAATAACCCCTGACAGAGAAAGCCTCTTCCTGGGCAGCTGCGGATTTAATTTTGGTCTTTGTCCAGCCCAAGCAGTTCAGATCTAAAGGAGTGGATTTTCTATACGATAGGAGTGGGATGCACCGAAGCGTGAGGAGGAGGCGGGACACCAGGTGTCTATGAATGAGCTAAGCAGGAGCCTGAAATGCCTCCGTAGCCCTCCCCTGCCCCTTGTTCTGCCCTTGGACTGTAACACGGAGCAGCACAATGAATCAGTATTAGCCCCGGTGCAGCTGCGAGAGGTCAGGCCCTGCACTTTTGTACCAGCATCTTTAATTTAGGCTCCCAAGGGACTCGTTTTTTAAACCGAGGAGAGGGCTAATGCTCGAGCTATCAGGGGAAATTACATCAGTTGGTGAGAAGACAGGCTTTTAGGAAAGGCAACTTGTATTTTAACCTCTTCCACCACACCCTCAGTTTAGGTTAGGTAGCCTTTTCTGCCTTGGCCTCTTTTAAGTAGCATGCATAAAGTCAACAGTGCAGATCTGTTCACCTATTCTGCCACTGATCTCCAGGAATGCAAAAGCTAAAAAACTTGGAAAAGGGAATTGCTTTCGATGGCACTTAGTGCGAAGTTAAGTCCAGAGACACAAAGTCTGACNAGGGAAATCCTGGTGAAGGCAACATGGCAATCATTAGCATCAGGAAGGGGATATGCACCGAGGAAAACCATTCACTCTAAGGAGCAGGTACTGAATGTGGACACTGAACACCTGGTTGCCTTCTGCTTGACACTATGCAAATCTGAATTACATGTAAAAAATCAGAGGAACAGCACCTGCAGAAAAATTACAGCAGGTTAGGAAAGGAAACAGGCTGTGAAAGTTGTCATCCACCATCTGTGCTGAAAAGCAAAAATAAAAATTTTCACCACTTATATAAATTAGTATTATTCCTACCAAAGTGGAATTACATTGGCAAAAAAACAAAGAAAAGTGGGGTCTCATAAAGAACAACAGTCTCTGGATTAAATCCATTACTGGTGTAAACAAATGCATTCCACAGACCTCAAAGGATCATGCCTGCTTGTACACACGGTGAATTTGGTTCATTTTCCCCAGAGGCCTTTTTCCATTTTAAGTGTAGTGTGCATGCAGATGGTCAGAGCTTCAATGGGGTGTCCAGCTGTGTACTAAAACTGTCAGCTCGACTTCTGCTTGAACATAGTGCTGTGCTCTGCCGTGATTATATTTTTAAAGTTATACGGGAATGATATTTCAACTCCCTCTAACTTTGACTTTTAGATCCTCAAGCATCAAGATAAACATAAAAGGGCTTTTAATATTGATGGCTAGTGTTGACAGGACCCCTACTATAGCTGTTAAACCAATGTGAGCTTGCATATATACATACAGACGGGTATGTAGATATTATTGTTTTTATATATTCACATATGCATGCTGCTGTTTGGTGTATCATGGACACACATGCACAAATACAAAGAGTTATTAATGATTATAATAATCCCTTGGAAATTAGACTCTGCCATGTGTTTTGCCTCAATTTATCTTCCCTCAGGATCAATCTGCCCTTCTTTTCAGGAGTGCTGAATAGCCACTGCTCCTGAACACTGGCAGCCATGCATAATCATCTCCTCTGAAAAGAGTTCACACTGAGCTCTCACAAGCCTGCTTATGATGGGTCCTGCTCTGTTGGTGCTTCGCTTCAAATAAAAATATTCCCATTATTTGTCTGCACTATCATACTGGAGGATGAGTCCAATAACCGTACCACTGGCAGCTGCTGTTTTGAAATGAAGCTGTGCAAAGCTTCTCCTCAGGCCCTTCCATCTTTGCCTGTCGTACTATGAAACGTATTTTGGAAAGCATATCTCTGCCATTAGGAATGCTGAGTCCTTCTGCTGCTTTCCCAAACAGCGGCACCTCAGGCATCTCTGGCTGTATTGCAAGTTTGCAGGCAGGCAAACAGAATGGCTACTGAGCACCTGCTTTTTTAATTACAGAAGCATTAGCTGGTATAGAGGAAGGTGGCCTTTTATTCCTCCTGGGACTCTTCACTTGGGCAGCCCCTGTGAAAGGCAGAGATACCTTTGGTCCCTGTCATTCCTGGAGGTAGAAGGGAGCTAAATGCTGCTGTGGCACTGCAAAAGGTCAGTGATGAACACAAGCTTCAGTGTACTGCTTTTTGGCCAGAAAATGAGTGGGGATCATCAGCTGAGACCTAATGATACCTACAACTGATGAACACAGCAATTAAAGGAGGACATGATGACTGAGAGAAGAATGACACCACATGCCTTTCTAAGGCTAATCACCACAGACACAAAGGTTTTGCTCCTGCATTCAAACCTGCTGAAATCCATTTTACACAGATGCAGCCTGATGATCTGGTCCCAGGAGCAGTACTTTTAGTCTCCCATGAGTCAGATTTGTGGGTACAAAGAAAACCTGTGACAGGACAATGCCAGTGGCTTGGGCTGCTCAGGCAGATGCTTCTTTGCTCCTGAGGACCATGCTGGGAGCCAGGTTTTACAAGGGACATCCCAGGCAATCCCTTTGTCTGGAAGTCTCTTTGTAGTGGGGGTGAGCCTGAGCAACCAAGCTGTTACAGGCCTCTCTCCATCACAAAAAGACTCAAGGCAAAGGAACCCTCTTTGAGGAGCAACCCTGAAGGTAGAGAAGCAACAACTTAGGACATATGAAAGAGTTTCACTGATCACTTATCACTGACAAAGGGCAATTTTACAACAGGAGTCTTTCATGGCATCAGGAATCCGCCCCCATATTTATTTATGATCATACACTCTTCATAGTTGTTCAAATCGGATTTATAAATTCACACAGTTTTTTTTTTTTTT
>VYZR01109254.1:4349-15637 GCA_013400675.1 Oxylabes madagascariensis | reverse complement strand
GGCCTTTTATTCCTCCTGGGACTCTTCACTTGGGCAGCCCCTGTGAAAGGCAGAGATACCTTTGGTCCCTGTCATTCCTGGAGGTAGAAGGGAGCTAAATGCTGCTGTGGCACTGCAAAAGGTCAGTGATGAACACAAGCTTCAGTGTACTGCTTTTTGGCCAGAAAATGAGTGGGGATCATCAGCTGAGACCTAATGATACCTACAACTGATGAACACAGCAATTAAAGGAGGACATGATGACTGAGAGAAGAATGACACCACATGCCTTTCTAAGGCTAATCACCACAGACACAAAGGTTTTGCTCCTGCATTCAAACCTGCTGAAATCCATTTTACACAGATGCAGCCTGATGATCTGGTCCCAGGAGCAGTACTTTTAGTCTCCCATGAGTCAGATTTGTGGGTACAAAGAAAACCTGTGACAGGACAATGCCAGTGGCTTGGGCTGCTCAGGCAGATGCTTCTTTGCTCCTGAGGACCATGCTGGGAGCCAGGTTTTACAAGGGACATCCCAGGCAATCCCTTTGTCTGGAAGTCTCTTTGTAGTGGGGGTGAGCCTGAGCAACCAAGCTGTTACAGGCCTCTCTCCATCACAAAAAGACTCAAGGCAAAGGAACCCTCTTTGAGGAGCAACCCTGAAGGTAGAGAAGCAACAACTTAGGACATATGAAAGAGTTTCACTGATCACTTATCACTGACAAAGGGCAATTTTACAACAGGAGTCTTTCATGGCATCAGGAATCCGCCCCCATATTTATTTATGATCATACACTCTTCATAGTTGTTCAAATCGGATTTATAAATTCACACAGTTTTTTTTTTTTTTTCAGGAGAAGAAAAGTAAATTCTGCTAAAAAAGGATTACACGATCTTGCCTACCACTGATTCCTGATACCATTTCCCAGTGAAAAGAACTCTAAAAGACCTGTCTCTCACTCTGTACCTGTAGCACCTCTAATACATTCTGGTCCTGGTTTTCACAGCTCAAGACATCTGCTCATCCCCACAAAAACCAGATAAGCATTAAGGTTTTGTCAATCTTCTCCTGACAACTTTGACTGCAACACACCTAATACTGTCTTCACCCACACTCTGTGCAGCTTCAATGGCACCAATCCTGATTTACATTCAGGTTTACAGACAGAAAATCATATTTACCACTTACAAGACTGTAAAGTAGTTGGAAAATGATGCTGTGAGGCACTGCTGAGGCTGGTTTTGCAGATAGATTTTTTTCCAGTGATGCTCAACCACTTGGTGGTGCTACAGAAACAGTCTGCTTTGCTTTCTAAAGCAAAGCAGGTTTCTTCTCTTTCATCAGCAGTAACCAGAGATCACATGAGATAAAGCCGTGGCAAGAAGCACCTCTCTTCCTTTCTCTTTTCTCATCTGAGTATTGTCATTGCAATGGTCAGGTTGAAATCTTAGAAATCTAGCTATTGTATTTCTCCAGAGAATGTGAGTGTAAAGTTACAACCTCAGCCAATTCATTTCCCTCTGTTGGACATTTGATCTACATAGTTCCAATGGAGCTGAAAATTGGAGGAAAGATGGTGTCCTGGGAGAATTCACCCATTTAAAAATGAGTGTGTCCCACACTACGCTTGCTTTTCTTGATGATCCAGCTCTAATTTTTCTTTTTCTCTGTCACTAATGCTGGCAGGAATCAAGCAGATTGCATGTCCAAGAGCTCACGCCACATTTACACAGAGCAGAGGACATGTGTCACTTGGTGCAAAACCAGTGAGAGCTGGGCAATGACACCCCTTTGTCTCCTTGGAATACCCCAGGCATATTTGTAGGTGCCAGCTGGTACATAGGGATGAAAGGTGAAACTCTTCTTTTTTTCAAGCCAGGACAGAAAGGTGATGAAAACCCTGATGGAACAAAGGTATTGAGCTTTGTGTCTAGGTTCTAAGGGAGGAAATGTCCTCAACAAGCCTGCTGCATCTGTCCCAACAAGTGAGAGTGGGCTGGGGAGTGAGGGAAGGGAACAGAAGGATGAGACAGAAGACTTCAGACAGTATCATGATGAGAGGGGTTGCACATGGAGAGAGAAGATAAGTAATATCCAGCTGTTTTGCAGTAGCATCAAGTTTACTCTAGGCAGCGTAACTGGTCTCATCTTCATAAGCTTCAGTGCTGGCAAAGGCTCCTGTGTGTGGAGGCCTCACAGAGATTAGCAGGAGCTGAGGTAAAGTGAGAAGGATGTGGTCTTGCTAAAGCAATGGTAAGTATGCAGAGGTCATGTTGCTTCTCTTTTTAAATTTGAGTACTTTTTTCATCTTATTAACAGACCTTCAAACATGCTCTTTGAAAATAACCGTCCTGTTCCACTAAAAATAAATCTGTTTCTTTCTTATAGTACAGTTAGTGTCAGCAAAGCATTCTGCAGATCCTAGAAGATTTATTTCTGCATAATTCTTGGGAGGCAAGAGAGAGTATTCTAGTTCTTTAGGAGAGATAAGGAGACACAAGTTTAAAAGTGTTTTTAAGCCCTGGGCCAGATTTTCTGATTGGCCATAGATCACAGGGGAGATGAAGGCATCTCCTCAAACCTCTGTGGACTTGCTGGGGAGGGTGGCTCTTTCCTACAGTTAACATTGGCCAAAATGTTGTGCACTTTGCATTGACACAGGCAAGCTGGTGGCATCAATGTGTTGCCTTGCTTCTCCCTGTATCTTAAGATCTGTGTTGTCTCTTTGGGGTTGTTGAATTGTGACTGTCTGTGGTTTCAATGCAGGCTGGAGAAACCTGGGGGTGGCTGTCATGTGGACCAGCTAGCATCTGCTCCAAAGAAAATGACCTGTCAGCATAGCAAAAACATGTTCTCCCATCCTTAAAGCCCTCCACCCCAGGCCTGCCACTCACGCTGCTGTGGGCCCAGCAATAAGGACAGTGCTGGACTCAGAGGGGCTGTCACTCTTGGATAATGCACGAGGGGCTGGCATCCTCTGCTCCCACTATGGGGATTTTAGAAATCTGCAATTCCCTTTATGTGGCATGAGAAGCACAAAGGAAACACGGAGAGTCACAAAACCCTCCCTCTCACGATTCCCTAGCCAGCAAAATGAAATTTTCATGCATAATGAGGCTTTGATCAAGTTTGTCACTTTGCCAATTTGCTATTGATGTAGAGTCCTCTCTGCTAGCAAACAGGCATAAAGAATGGGATTTTTAAAAGATCTAATAGAAAATTATATTTGGTTCTTGGGCATCTATACACAAACAGATTCATTTTCCATTTGACTGCTCTTTGTAGTTTGCTGCCTGAGTACTCTGGGTATGTCTTTTTCCTGTGAAAGTCATGCTGGATTATTGGTACACATCCTAAAGCCATAATATTCTATTTACATCTTTCTAATCACTTACCATAAAATTATTATGTTGCCATTAACATTTTTTTTATTATTTGACCTAATTTTTTATAAGTCATAGAAAACACTATTTTCTAAAGACAGGAAGTGGCTGCAGACAAATGAAAAGTTAACAAAATAAAGCTAAAGGAAGCTGGCAGTCTCTGTGCTGAATCTATTTTCTAATTTAGTATTGTTTTGACTTAGACAAAATAATGACCAGTGAAGGAAAAATACAGCCAGGCTTATAGCTATGAATTGAGTATTTCAGTGGGAATTTAAAGGGAGGTGGGGAGGATGAGATGATTTCTCCGTGTCAGGTTGTATCCCTAGCATGGAGCCCGTGGAAAGGGCGTGGAATTGTCCATTGTGCCCTGGAAGACCTCCAGGAGGGGAAAGCACTGCCTTTTGAGAAGGCTTAATTTAGTCCTTTCTCCTCTTTGTCTGTGGAGGGCAAGGAGGTTACCAGCTAGCCTGTAGCACTGTGGGCAAAGAGGGACTAGAGAGCCATGTTGTCACCTATTCCCTACAGATTTGTCTCCCAACAGGAGTCAGGTGGCACACAGTGCCCATTTGCCCACTCGATTTGAACTGCATACCCACACTGACAAGGGAAGTGATGTATGTTATCAGTCAAATATAACAAGTGCTGTTCTGTCTGACGGAGTACATTGTATGTCATAACATGGTAATGTCATGGGGTTCATTTTTGGTAACTAGGCAGGATTTGCTGTCATTATCCCTGATATCTGTCAGTCAGTGACAATCTTGCAGAAAGGTTTGTTCAGGTGTATCCAAAGATATGAACATCTGGTAACTCACTGGTGTCACATACAACGTGACTTTTAGCAAAACATCTTGCACTTAATCTTCTTTGCTCTAAAAATTACGTATATTTAAGAAAAAAAAAAGATACTTTTATCTGTGTCTTTTTTATTTCCTATATTATTAGAGCAGCATTAACCTTTTATTTCCACAAAAACTGGTTATGCATCAAATAGCGGTATGAAAAGAGAGATACAATCTAGACACAGATCCACAGACCTCAACATCAAAACAAAAATCATGTGCAAAACATATTCTTGGTTTCCTACTCAAAAGCCACAACTAAGGCTAATACCTCTCTCCTTGTAGGATCTACCCAGTGGGTGTGATATCTCCATTCAATCGGAATGGGCAGGAAATCCCAGAGTCCTGGAGGGATGTATCTGCCCCATCTCATCCGTGAGTCATCCAGGATGAAGGGGTCACGATGGCAAAAGTTCATGCTTCCCCATTATGTTCCCAGACAAACATCCCTGAGCGAAGGCCCTGAGGCACGCAGCTCCCCGGTGCAGCCCCCAGCAGGATGGCACCCGTTCCTCACCACCTTGGCTGCATTTCCCTCCCCTCCCTCTGCCCCGGGTGCCTCCCGGCCTCAAACCACCCCAAACCAACCCGTGACCCTGACCAGTGACTGCACAGCTCCACCCTTTCCCACCACAACCCACAAGCACCACCCAACACCACCTATGTTTACAGGATAAGGGCCTGTGGCTTCACCACCAAAACCCAGCAGGAAGACACCTCGCTTGCCTGCGCTGTTGCACCGGGCGAGTTGGGGCTGGAGGAATTGAGCGATGGTGGCTGGGGATGATCACTTGTGATGATGCCTTGGAGGAGCTGGGGTGTATGAGCTATGCCCAGATCAGTTGTTCCCTGTGTGGGAGCTGCCGGTGGGCAAAACAGGCCAGGTGCAGACCTGGCTACCTGCACATGGCCTAACGGGCTGATGGTGGAAAGCGATGCTCTCAGTCAGTCTCTTAAAATAAGGGCAAAAAACCAGAAACAGCGGAAGGGACGGAACTGAGGGCAATGAAAGGAAGTGATGAGAGGAGAGGACCGCGCTGCTGAATGACTCAGTTATGTTCTAAATGTCTTTTTGTTTTTGCAGTTGTTGGAATGTGCAGTCCACTGATCATTACCCAATGCAATTCTCTGCTCACAGTGTTGCAACTTGTAGGCAAATTTTAATCCTGAAAGGATTAATGTGCAGGTAGAGGGAGGGAGCTGGTAATTTGGATTGTATTGCTAATATATTTAATAAAATTGATATAAAATAACACCACAGAGTTTTACTAAAAGAACATCTAAACTGAATGAGAAACAGGAAAGCAACAGAAGAAGGAATTGTATGTGATCAGTCCTTCTCAAAGCTGTGTAACAGAAAAGACACTGAGCCCCAACCGCTACATTTCAGTTTTGTCTTCTGTGCAGTTCAGATTGTTTCTTCTCACTTCTCTGGTTTTGAGGGTCCTAGTTTTACAGTAACAGTGTGGAGTTTTGAGGAAATGTTGATTGTAGAAAAGCAGATTTTTTTATGGATAAAATCATATGACATAAGTATACAGGCATTCGTGCACATGTAAACAAATTTTCGGATCTGGAGATGTAAATTGAGCAGGTGACTGCTATCCTCTGTGCTAAGGATATCCCAATAAAACATATCAAGCAGCAGAAGAAATGAAACAGTATTACAGGTAAAAATTATAACACATTAATTGTCTAAATTCTCAGGGAAAGCCACAGAAGCAAAAGCTTGAGGCTAGGAAATGGAATTGTAAAAGGTATTTTATGGACATCCAGATCCTCTCCTATTCAAAGTCTTATAGTCTTATGAAGAACCCCAGTCTCAATTCCAGAGTCCTCTCCATGCCAAAAAGGCATTACAAGTATTCCTCAGTTTCTTCACTGCTCATAAAGCTCTATAATGGGTCTGGGATCCAGATTCAGAGGGCTTAATTTTACTTAAGTCTTTATTCTTCCTACTGCATGGACATCTCAAGAGTCCTAGCACAAATCAAAGAACAAGAGGAGACACATGAATTTAGATGGACGTTGTAACCTCTGAATGTGGGCAGTGATCATTACTTGACTGAAGTATTGTTTTAATAGCGAACGGACATCTCTGAATGCAAAAAAGACACACCTCAAAAGACCACTACTTGTCAAGGAAAGTTTTTTTACATAGCTCACTACAGAGAAAATCAGCATTACAGTCTTAATCCTGAACTTTCTTGACTCCTGCAATTTTCATAAACCATGCAATTACAAGGATTGGATGTGATCTGCCAGGGTAGATAATATACAGATATCTGCCACAGCAACCAGATGGATGCCAGCTGTCTCTGCCAGCACTGCTTTCTAAAGGATTATCCCTATCCTTGAGTGGAACACATTAACATGCTTTCACTTCATCGGATCAAAAAGCTGTCTCTCAGCAGGTACTCAACACAGAAGAGACAGTTCCATTGAAAGAACGTCCTCCAGTTTTGCCTGCCAGTACCTTCCAATGATTTGAAAGTCATGTCATCTTTAGATTTGCAGTCTGGACAGTGCTGAACACTAAAGCTTGGTCCACCAAATGCATACACCCACACTTGGCTTCATCATCAAACACGAGCAGTCAAAGCAACTCAACTGACTTAACTGTGGTTATGTTTTTCTCCATTTACAGATTACAGAGCTCAGCAGAGAGGACTGAAATCTAAGGGAGCACCATATTAGTAGCCAAGAACACACATTCATTGCATCCAGAAATACCCTTAGTACGCATTCTTCCTCTTTCCTCTATCTTACACTGTAGGGAACAGACAAGGAATATATTCCAGATCTTCAACGACCCCTGGAAGCCTATCTCTGTAAGGGTGGTAACAACACTGTTAAACAATTCACAAAAACTGGAGAATGCGGAGGAGCAAAAGGTCTGAGTACAGATCATACCATCTCACCAAGTTCAGTTGCCATATGCATAATCCTTGCACACAGAGTACTTGGCCTCAGTTGGTAAATTAAGTATTTCAGCAAGTATCTTTGAAATTCTGTTTTGTTTTGTTTTTATTTAGCTCAATACATCGAATGAATTAACATCAGCTCTATGAAATTCATGTCTCATTACAGTCAATTTTTTGAGAAGCCCCAAATAATTTGACTGAGTTCTATTTAACTATGCCAGATAGAAAACAAGTTGTGCTGTTTTGAAAGTTCATGGCAAAATCAATCCTAAAAATGCACCGAATTTTATAATAATTTTTTACTGCTCGCATGGTGCAATCTTTTAAGATCACTTTCCAACTCACACTGACTTCAGGAAGGTAAGCCTACTGAAATCAATGGCTTATTGTTATTGTGATAATCTATATGGTTTAGATTTGGTACAACATATCCTCCACTACTGTTTTGCAAATTAGAGCCTAATCCTATTTCCTTTGAAGCTGGCTTGCAGAAGTCTGATGGTTTCAATGGGAGGATAATTCCTTTTTGTGAATAAGGAAAAGCGGTTATGTAAAATAATACTCAGAAATGAAGAATTCCCTAGTGGTGTCTATAAACTCAAAGAACTGAAGTTCTCACCAAATGTTTATCTCAGAAACAATGAAACACTACATGTTTTACACAGACTTGCTAAAAATTGAAAGGAAACATCTCTGTATGTTGATGATACATTCAAACATATGTATGCTTCTATATATATCATTATTTTCAATTATCATTGCTATTACGCGAGCACAGAAAGTTTCTTTTGTCCAGTTTTAATTTACATGTCTGATTTGCTCAATGCCCACTGGCTTCACATTTAAGAGCATGGAAATTTAAAAGGAAAAGTGGTATTTCTAATGCTACATAGTACCTGTGCTTATTCCATTACAAAATCATCAGTTTTAATTTTGGAGTTTCTGGTAATTTATTATGCTATCTCTCCAATCACAATCCAATATATAGCAATGATTTATGACATATTTCCTTGAAACTCGTGGTTTCCATGAAAATGACGATGCATGCTTCCAAACAGCTAGAAGGGACCACTCTTGGGGATATTAACAATGTTTATGAGTGCAACATAATGAAACCTATTTTCATCCTGAGCGTTCATGTTTTTCTGCTATTCAAGAGGTATAAAGGACCTGAATACAGGCTATACTGAGTTTCAGCCTGAAGGGAGCTTCCAGACTGTCTGACAACCATAGCTGGACACTTCCCTGCTGTCTCTGGGGGGCCCCAGCCAGTCTGGAGCTGCTCCTGCAGCATGGTCAGCTGGCACAGGTCAGAGCAGCACCTGGGCTGTTCTCCTCTTTGGTGGGACTAGGGCTTGTACTGGACATGCCAAACCACCAGGTAGTTGCCACTGTCATCTTGATAGACTGCTGCACCCCTGGCACCCAGCAAGACTGGGACTCTGATTTAATCTACTTCAGTGAAGTTACGCAGAGGTGAACACATGCCAGGACAATTTTTCATTTCTCCTGGCAGTCAAGGGCACCCTTCACGTTCCAGTGTAACCAGCCCCTCTCCTAGGTCCCTCCTGCCCCTTGCTGCTGCTGCATTCCCACCCCTGTGCCAGTCCTTACTTGCAGCAGGTCTGTCTCGCACTCCTGCACATGGATGTGTCTTGAGGCATCACCTCAAATGTGAGAAGAGCCATGTAAGTGGGTTTCAAACTGGGGGCATGGAAGTCAGCCAGGGCAGCAGATGTCCCTCTGTCCCTCTCCTGCATGTTCAGGGAGCCCAGGCATTGCTTTATTCTGTGCCAACTAGGGGGAATGCATAAGCACTTCAGAGCATTAAAATAAAACAACAGAAACATCCAAGCTACAAATGTCATCTTGCTTCTTACAAAGAGAAGGCCACAGCATTCTTGTGCTTTCCACATTTTAGATAAAGGAAGGCGCTACAGGAGGAAAATGTGTATGTGTTTTTTTGTTTGTTTGTTTGTTTGTTGTTTTGTTTTGTTTGTTTGTTTTTAATAGTAACAGAGGGAATCTTCCCTTACCTTTCCTTCTTTGGAATAGACACTTTCTGCTGCATTCTGTGAAAGAGATGTTAAATTTCATGCTCCCAGACTTATACCAATATCAGGCTTCCAAAGATCAAGAAGCCAGCTCAGGAAATGTTTCTTCTGACTGCTGCAGGATTCTTTCTGTCTTCTTCAACCCTAGTGGCACGGTGCTGGCTCCTGCCAGGAACAGGATTCTGCGCTAGGCACACTTGCCTTGAGCCAGCTGGACACTTTTGCTGATCCTAATATGAAGGTGTAGTGATGTAATTACAGAGAAACTTCTGTTTTCAACTTCAAGCCAGAGAAGTGAAGGCTGCAACCTCAAGGCAGAGTGTTCCCAGAAAGGAAGAAACCTTGAGGAAGTCCAGCTTTACACACAGGCCCAGTGAGTTAGAGGAACCGAACGAGAATCCTCACCAAAGCTGATGCCTGGGTATCACACCATCATGTTGACACTCCAGAGTTAGTTACCTTTGACAGACCTGAGCCTTTGCAGGAGCCAGCCAGTAAAACTGTCTGAGCACATGGATCAGCTTCTGTGCTAACACTCCCCAAGAGGACTGGAGGGATGGGGCTATCAGCTCCTGAAATTCTGTGCCTTGATATTGCTGTGACCACAAAGTGGAACCCAAGATTTCAAAAGGCCTGTGTGTTACCTTCGCAGAGCAGACAATCCCAGCTGTAATCTGCACCTTAAGAACAGTCAGTGGGAAAGAGACACTGAATCAGGGCTCTCACTTGAAAGCCTTTGTGTTGGTCCAGAAAACTGGCCATAGTGGAGAATGCCGGAATGATTCCACCGCATGCAAATTTCCCATTTCTGCTACAAGCGGTCATCTGCCTTCTCTGGCCATGCACTTGGGGATGGCTTCTTTTCTAAAGAGAACATCTGATTCGCCTTAACCTTGGCAACAATTTGTGCGTCTGTATTGGTGTAAATTTTCAAGCTTTGTGAAAGAAGTAACCCTTACTTTAAAATGAACAAAGTGTAAAACCGATGCACTCTTTGTATTTCAAAGATTCCGAAAGCAGACACGAGGTGTTCCTCAGCTCTTGGCGCAGATTTGCAAGTCAACCACAGCAGGTCTGGGCCCAAGAAGGTTTCTCACCGGCAAAAACCTTGTGGAGCAGGCAAACAGTGCCTGTCCATGCGAAGGACAGGCGGCACCACGGTGTGCCCGAGTTTTTCTGCCAGCTCCACCAACATGGAAACCCTACGGGAAACCCTCGCCCTCTTGGTGAATGGGGAAAATTAGACGTTTTCTGGAAAAGCTTGCCCGCCCTTAATTTGGTGCGGGCTCGCTCGAGCCGTCCCTGCAGGTGCACACGCCAGACCCCCGGGGCTGGGGCTCCGCCTCGCCTCAGCGCGGCCCCGCGGGGCCCAGGGGCTCAGCGCGGGCCTCGGCCCCGCTGAGGCGCCTTCCAGCGGGCCGGGAAAGCCGCCGCGGAACCCCCATCTCCCCGGCGCACAAAAGAACGCCCCAAGCTGCGAACCCCGCCGCTGCCGCCCCCGCCCGACCGGGGGCTCTCGGGGCGGGGTGTACGGCCCCGGCCCCGGCCCGCCCGGCGGCGAGGCGGCAGCGGCGGCCATGGAGGAGTCGGTCGGGGCGCCTCCGTCCCCGGAGATAACGGCGGCGAGGAAGCAGCAGGGAGTGAAACGGCATCACCACAAGCACAATCTGAAGCATCGCTACGAGCTGCAGGAGACCTTGGGCAAAGGCACCTATGGCAAAGTCAAGCGGGCCATCGAGAGATTCTCTGGCAGAGTGGTAAGGCAGGCGGAGCGGCTTCTCTGCCTCTTTCTCTTATATGTGCAGGTATATGTAAGATCAGAGTCCAACGCCGATTTCGGAACAGAGCCGGCCGGGAGCATTCCCTCAGGAGTCCCGTCCTGTGCGGGGCTGGCGGGTTGTGGCGAGGCGGGGACCCGCTCAGCATCCCACCCGTGCCTGCGGTCCGGGGCTTTGTTCAGAGTGCCAGCCCTGCAGAGGGACTTTCATCTGGGAGGAGTGGTGGAGGTACTGTAGTAGTGCACTGGTACATTCTGAAGGGATGTGTTATTATTGGAAAAATGGGGTGCCTTGTTGTTTTTGTTCTGTGTGGGTTTTTTTTTT
>VYZR01109218.1:10463-34674 GCA_013400675.1 Oxylabes madagascariensis | reverse complement strand
TGGAAAAGACCTCCAAGATCACACAGATCAACCAAATCCCACTAAACCACACCACGAAGTGAGGGTCTCACAGCAGTGTCTGAAGTGCTGGCTTTTCTGTAGCAGTTACCAAAATGATCCACATCAAGGCTTTGGGATCAGCTAGAGCTGTGTGGACGTGCAGGTTGTACAGACTGACAGCTGTCCTTTCCACACCTGCTGCAGAAAACAGCCATGGCACTTACTCCCTGTTTTCCTGTTGCTGTTTTGCTCTGGTCTGGATGGATTTAAAAGTCCCACTTAAACCAGTGCTGGGATTATCCTGGTGAGACGTAAAGGAACAGTTAGCCCTGATTCCAAAAGGTTATTTATTTAGCAATCCTGAGATGATGCATTGAGTTTATGATGACAAGATGATGACATGAAATCATCCATTTACATCACAGCACATGGAGGAGAGCAGCTGGGCAGAGGGAGAGTATGGCAGGGAAAATGATTTAATTGTTTAATTCTGACAGAAAATAAAACTCTGAAACCAGTGCCAAAGCAAAACTTCCATAAAAACAACTGAACTTCTGCTTCAAAGGAATTTCATTATCCCTCTTGGTGCCAGTTGCCTCATGGAAGACATGTAAACAGGAACTGAGGCACAGGGCAATATTCTGCCTTGACATGGAAAGAAATATTCCAAAGCTGTAGATACAACAGCACCAAGACCTTTCTGGGACCATGTGGAATAGAACTGAGTCACCTTAAACTCCTGAACCCAAGGAAAGGATGGGTCTGTGTCACTTACTTTGAAAGGAGGGCTGGAATCACTTGGCCTGGCTGAGAAATCAAAGGAGATGATGAGATCCACACCTCTTTGGGGCCTTAGGATGAGCGGGTAGGGCAGGTTGAAGGTCAGCCCACTGTCCACAATGTGGATCTTCTTGCTCTTCACATCCAGGGGCTCATAGATCCTCTCAAACTCGTCAGGATCTGCATGGAACACAGGAAAACCAAACCAAGCAGGGACACCCGAGTTAAGAACTGAGGTTCTGATGAGCTTTCCAGTGTCTCCCTTAGTTCTGGAGAGAGCATGGAATTTGAACTGCACAGTGTATCCCAGGTAAACACACCATGAATTCAAGTGTAACTAAAACTCTTAAAAACTGGAGAATGAGGTGAAAAGCCGGAACTGGAAGGGCGCTCAGGAGGCCAAGTGCAAGAGGCAGACCCAGGGTGGTTTGAGCCAAACCAAAAGGGACAAACACCCAGGTTTGATCCCAGCCCTTCCACCTCCACTTCATCATCCCAAACAATCCATACACAAAGGAAAAAGTTTATGGGCTGTTAAGGGACATCTAGGGGTGTCACAGGATGGTCCCAGACTCTGCTCAGTGGTGCCAGTGACAGGATAAGGAGCAATGGCCATAAACTAAAACACAACAAGTTCCACCCCACCATGAGGAAGAAATTCTTTCCTTGGAGGGTGCAGAGCCCTGGAACAGCTGCCCGGGGAGGGTGTGGAGTCTCCCTCTCTGGAGACATCCCAAACCCCCCTGGACGTGCCCCTGTGTCACCAGCTCTGGGTGACCCTGCCTGGGCAGGGGGCTGGACTGGGTCATCTCCAGAGATCTTCCAACCCTAATATTCTGTGATCCCCTCAGTGTCCTACAACCCTTGCCCAAACCTATGCCCCCAGGTTGCCTCCCAACCCCATGTCCTTCCCAGCTCTCCCAAATTTGCCCCAAAATCCTCAACGTGTGCTCTGCCCTCCTGTGACACTTGTCTGTGTCTGCTTCTGCTCATTAAATTGGCACTATCAGGTCTTGTTTTCAAACCTGCACCAGACCTAATGACCTCACACTCACCACTCCGCCAGGAACAAAAAGGAATCGTGACCCATATCCACATCCATAATTTAGGCACTGGACAGAATTCCCTGTCAGCCACTTGCTGCTGGTGCTGTCCCAGTGTGGTATCCACCACTCTTCTCTCTAAGCCCAACCTGATGATGTTTCCCTCTAGTCCCAACATTCCATCAGGTGCAGCTCAAGAAAAACCAGTCCATTTTCCCTGGGTGTCTTCAGACTTATCCAGGTCTCTGGACACCAGAAAATGAAAATCTCTGAACATTCTGGACACTACTAAACTATCCCTGCTGTACTTAAAACTTTTCCCGACAGTCTTTTCTTGTTCCAGACCTTACAAATATTTCCTGTGCATGGTTTTGCTTTCTAACAAAAATCTAATGTTCATATCTGTAGAGGGCAGTGTAATGTAAGGAATGCTGGATAGAAAAATATAATTATTTCTGCTATAATTGAATTTCCTGGCACCTACTTATTGACAATGATAATCTGAAAGGAAAAAAAAGGGTATTTTTAAAGCAAATAAAATTCATCAAAAATAATTCTAAATCTTGTCCCTGTTGTTTCAGGAGCAACATGTTGAGAGCACCAAACAAAATCTTGAAACAGATGATTTCTTTTTTTATTTCTGTTATTATTTATAAGAGGACCCTTTTCTAAGTACTTAGGCACCATTTCCCACTATTTGCCTTGATTTCTAAAGGAGAGAACACTTTTAAATCATTGCCTATTGCTAAAGGGCTATGTGTGTTTATAAACCTATTTTAGAACCACATATATTTCATAACCACGAATGAGCATAAATGAATGAAAATATATCAGTATTTATCAAATTCATCACAATTTAAAAAAAACTGAAAAAAAAAACGTAAAAAAAACCACACTGACTACAGTTCCCTTTAGCACAAGTAGGCCAATTTTGTTTTCCTCTACTTGTTTAAAGATAACATGTCAAATATAATTTTACTCCTGTTCTCACTAGAACTTCTAAGGAATTGCAAAAATATTTTTGGTCAAGTTTCGTTTTTTCTTATGTTACAAAAATTGAATTTGAAAGGTCCTTTAATCAAGGACAGCATCAGCTCTATGTTTGTGATGGGAGTGTTATTACTACCACACAAACTTCCTCCCGATACTGAAAAACGAGTTGCTTACAGCCCTTATGACCCTAAAATCAAATTTATCAAAATAATCTTACTATATTTTAAAGGAGAAAACGTCTTAAAGTCAATAAATTTATAACAGACATATAAATAGGTTTCAGTAATCACAGTCTTCATAAAATCCCAGAGTCCCACAGCCTGGGACATGAATTTTCAGCCTTTTAGGAAAGATGCATTCCTATTACCAGCACCTTCCAGTCCATCAAACAGCAAACTGAGAGGAAATGGGAGGATGTGGTGCCTGGGGACAGGGTTTAGTGGCACTGCTGGGTTGATGGTTGGACTTGATGATTACGGATTCTTTTCCAGCCTTTACAACTCTGCGGGTCTGTGTTTACCAGCCCAGCTCCACGTTTAGCCAGTTCAGTCCTGTTAATTTCCCAGCAATGGGATACAAAGACAGATATTTGTTAGGAAATCATAAAGAGGGCATGTCCTAGAGACCAAATCTGCCACAGAGCTGCTCCAGTGGAAGGAGGGGAGATGAGAAGGGCATTTGCTACTGACGTCCATCTACTACAGCTGTTTCCATAAATACTGAAATAAGGAAGCAGAGATTAGGGGTTATTTTTCCCCATTGTTATGCACTTGGCATTTTCTCAAATTGTTCTGGTGTGTTGTAACATCAAGAAAAGAAACAGAACAACTCTGAGTTCACAATGAAATCATTCCTGATGAAATAAGAAAATGCTTAGCATTATCTCCATAAATAGAATCTGTGGAAAAGCAAAGCCAAGGGTTTTACTTCCAGACCAAGCAGCTGGGATNAACTCTGAGTTCACAATGAAATCATTCCTGATGAAATAAGAAAATGCTTAGCATTATCTCCATAAATAGAATCTGTGGAAAAGCAAAGCCAAGGGTTTTACTTCCAGACCAAGCAGCTGGGATCTGCAGGCACTGCAGACCCTAAATTCAGTCTCAGTAATGACAGTAAGATTGCCTTAGGTCAGCCACAGTTCATCCTCTGCAGAGGGTTTGGGACAACTGGAGATGGAAAGTATTATTGATATCCTTTTTTATTCACTTACTTCTCCTTTGGAGTGTCTGGTAATAAAGGACAGTAAGTCTTAAAGCAATACAGACTTCTCTCTGCACTCAAGCTGACAGGTAAATTGCCAGTGCTAGGAATAAATATGCACAGCTTAAATGCATCCAGTGCCATGGTAATCTAAGGATTTAAATTTTACACCACAGTCTCCTTTCTATCTGCACCTCTGGGCTCCTCAGTTATTCCATATATTAGAAAAATTCACAGCATTTAAATGTGGATACACTCATCACACTACTGAATGGTTACATTTTATATTAACTACTGACATTTCAAGGGGTTTTTAACTATTCTTGACTATAATATTGCAACCACTCACAGCTGTCAGATCTCAGTTGTTACTGCAGGTTTATGAATGTGGCTTTGGCTAACAGCAAAAAACTGCAGTCATGTCAAACTTTTCCCATTTTAACCCACAGAAGTTTCAGGCACTCCAAAGTAATTGTGTCAGAGGTGCAGACTTCTGTCAAACCAGCATTTTATTTCCATTGAAATCAAATCCAAGGAAGTTGATCGTTGATTCTGAAGATTATCCACGTGTCTTAATTATGCCAAAAACTCATCAACTGTCATTTTTTCCAACTATAAATTTCCTACCCACTTTCGTGCCTCTTTTCCAAGTACTATAAATATTAAGACTACCCAGTCGTAAACACCTCTGAGATGACAGAAATATTTAGAAAGTGGAGTCCAGATGGAAACTACTCTTCAAGCCCTGCAAGGGATTTGTTACATCAACAAATACACATTAGAGCACGGCTGCTACTTAAGCTTTTAAATGACATCTGGTATTTACTGTTGCTTAATGAGTGGTTGGGACAATCTCCTTCCTCTGAATAGGAGAATGTTGCTGTCACCAGGGATGGTTGGCAGGGCTGTGCTGGGAGGAACAGCCTGGAAGGAACACCCCCTTCAGAGAGGAGTAGTTGCTCTTTGCTTGATGGATGACAGAATCATGGGATGGCATGGGTTGCGTTGGAAGGGATCTTGAAGATCACTCAGTGCCACCCCCTGCCATGGGCAGGGACACCTTCCACTATCCCAGGTTGCTCCAAGCCCTGTCCAGCCTGGGCTTGGACACTCCCAATGTCAGAAGAACACCAAGAAATTAACTGCCTTTCACTGAGCAGATTGCAGTGAACACTAAGGCAAAGGCTCCAAAATCCTAACCAAACACAATTATTCCTCATAGTGACTGTCCCACACACCACATCCCTCATGGAGTGGGGGAAGATTTTGAACTTCTTTTGCAAATTCATATTTTTCTGAAATTCTTATCCTCTATCCGCATTGTTGCTTAAGCCAACACGAATTGTGGATGCATCTGCACATCAGGGACCCTGGAATGGGAATGGTTTGTCAGGTGGATTCACACTGGGAAGAACATGGTGTCAGCAATGCAAGAACCTATCAGCTGTGTCAGGGCAGAGTCAGGCTGGAGATCAGGGAAAGGTTCTTCCCCAGAGGGTGCTGGGTGCTGCCCAGGCTCCCCAGGAAATGGGCACGGCCCCAAGGCTGCCAGAGCTCCAGGAACTTTTGGACAGCGCTCTCAGGGATGCACAAGGTGGGATTGTTGGGGTGTCTGGGCAGGGCAAGGAGTTGGACTCCATGATTCTGCTGGGTCCTCTCCAAAATTCACTGATTCTCTGATCCTACAAGTGAAGAAGTATGTTGCCTCCAGGGGTTTTTCAAAAGACAAAGACAGCAGATGAGCTACAAAGGTTTTGCAACAGAGAAGCCCTGCAGAACAAGGAAATGTTTCATTTCCACCAGCAGGCTCAGCATCAATAAGAGCCAAGGAACAACCTGGATACCCTTTGGAGAAGGCCAAGACAGTGAGAAAGTGAATGTAACAAAGGGCACCACACACAAAAACAGTTTGGTCCCCTTCTACCAAACGCAGAGCCACTGTGCCTCCAGTGGCTCTTCCACACACTGTGCCAAGGGACAGGGCAGGGAGCAGACAGAAGTCACTGTGTGGTGCCCTTTGAGCCTCCCTCACAAGCTCTACTGCTGCTCAATCCCCACCACGCTGCTGTGACCGTCCTGGTGGGATGTGACCGCGCTGGGAACTCGCTGCTCTGATTTCATTAAAAACCACGCACAGCACCAGTGTTCTGGGAACTGACCTGCGACTGCTGCCGGCTCCTCCTCTTCCAGGGACTCCTGGGTGAGCAGCTCTGCCAGAGGGGACAGGGGGTAGCAGCTGTTGAGGTTCAGCCCCAGCATGAAGTTGTGCACCTTCCCAGCGCGGCCCTCGCGCGTGTTGAACAGGGCGCTGTCCCCCACCAGGGCCATCAGCATGCGCTGCACCCAGCTCTCCTGGCTGCTCTCCTGCAGCCTCTCCCGGCTCTCCCGCTTTGCCTCAGCGCCCTCAGAGCCTGCACACAGAAATTAGAACACCCAGCAGTGGTGTTTAGACATAGCAAGTGTAACTTCAGCATTTCAGGGGCTATAAAATACAGGACACCTATGGAAACAAAACTTTCAACAAGCCAGGAGCTGGATGAGGGAGCTTTGCCACAATGATGTCAGAGGAGTGCAGAGAAGCCATCCTTTCAACTTCACAGCCCAGTGAAGCCTTTCATCTGCACCACAGTAGTGTGGGTGTGTCCATCAGGGAAATAGACTGGGAATGTGAGATGACCTGAGCAAGATTTAATTAGTCTGAGGGTTTTCTCTGTAAGCTCTGGTGGGTTCAGGGATAGACCTGAGTTGATAAGATCCATACTTGATGTAGACATAAATTCATCTGGATGTGCATTGACGACCTTCTTCATCTTTCCTGCCCGTTAGAAATCCAGCTTTCCCCAGGAAAGCAGAGTTAGTCTGCATAAAGGATAATGCTATAGCGTGAGAATTTTAAATACCTGAAATTATCATTACAGTAAACTGTAAACTACAATTAATATCTGGCTTTAATTAACTAAAGAGTATAAAGAAAGATCCAGACTTAGATGTCTGCAGTTGGAGGTCGCAGTAAAAATAATCTGGACTGGCACCATCCTGCATTTATTCACCTGTCAAAACTTGACTTTTTGGGGACTTTTGGATAAGAAAATAATTCAGGGTCAAGCTTGATACTTTAAATCCATCTTTTAAACTTGCCTCTTTAACCCAGGCTTTAAAGTAGATGAGTTTTAGATAAGTAGAGAGAAGACAAGCATCAAGAGAAGTCCAACGTCTCTCCAATAACATTCTATGGAAGTGAGAAGGATTTCCAAGTGTTTACAATCCCAGATTTGTTGGTTGTTCACTATGGCAACAAACTAGGAGAGAAATGTGTTTGGTGGTGGCTGTAGTGTTTAAACAGGAAATCCACAAATTAACACAAAATCTGGTACCACCTACAGTTTTACACATAAGGGGAGTTGAAGAAGCAATCACTGAGCTGAGCTAATGACATAATTCCCTGTCTCACCGCATAGGCTTTTCTTTTCTTCTGTAGATCCTGAAATCACAAACAGCTGCATTCCCATATTTGCTCCACTTGTTAAAAATAGAACCAGATTTCTGCAGGTGAAAATCACCCCAAAAATATCATCAAATACAGAAAGCTGACTAAGACACCAGAAATCTTCAGGTGCTTTAGGTACTTAGAGACAATTGTCAATAGAATCGATTCTTCTCACGGCCCAGCATTCCCTTTGTGGTTGTGCCTCTTCTGAGCACATGGATTTGGGCATTGTTACAAACACTGAGCCATGCACGAGGAATTTCCCGTATCAGATGTCATTTGTAAAGGTGCTAGAAGGCACCTGTGAATGCTGCAAACACACATTAAACCATTGTCTGGCAAATATTTGATCAGTAAACCCTTGAAAACAATGGATAGTGTTGGTTTAGGGAGCTGGCAGCAATTCCAAGATGCCTCTGAGCTCAGCAGCTTGCTGGAAACAGACTTCTGGAGAGCTCTGGCTCAGCAAACCACATTTTTGGCTGTATGTGGAATTCCAGACTTCCAGACATGTGTGAGAGGATCACCTGATGATCAGCTTGAGCAGGAGACAAGAAGTGAAGCCCAGAACCTTCTGGGGTCTCTTGTTCTCTATTTTGCTGAGCCACACAAAAGCTGATGGAAAAAGGAAATGATGAAATGGAATCTGAGCATTTCCTTACCTTTTGGATGCTGTGATTCATCTTCACTGTCTGAGCTGTCATTGCTCACAAGGTGCCTTAGCCTAATATTTTCTGTTGAAAGAAAGATAAATTCCTTTAAACTGCTGAGATTTAACTGGCAGAAAAGTTAAGAATTTCAAAACAATCTGAGTCATAAAATTCTCATAGTCTTTGTAATAGAAAATACAGCTGAAGAGACTGGGTCTGCTGTGGACATTAGAATGTGAGCAGCAGGTATTGGATTTAGCCTGCAATTTTAGGGCTGGAAAAGAAAATGTAACCCTAAAGCAGTACCTCCCACTCCCCTCTGCACCATACACCCGACACACTTTATTCACCTTCATTAAAATGTAGATTAAAATTAGCTTCTGTCCTCTCAGTAGCTCCTACTGAACTAGGAAAATGTTACTGTGGTGCCAAGATGGAACCGGGACATCTCCAGCTCTGGTCCAGACAGTGGTTCAAGTCACATGAGTATTTTCACATCTGATCTCACTTTAAAGAATATTTTTTGAATGATATGTGAAATGAGTCACAGATGATAGATAACATTCTGTGTCTCACTATCTTTCAAAAGCAGACTTTTCCATTATCACATTTATTGTCAGGGATCCTCCATGAGGAGGTGTTAACACTCCTGAGTTGTATCAGAAATAGGAACCTGGAGGCCTCATTCTCATCCATAAAGAAGAGATTATCAAACAGCTGAATTCCATCCATTAGGAGGCAGACAGAGGTTATTATTTTAAAACTATCTCAACCTACATTTTCTCTTCTTGCTCTTCAGAAAGATCTGGCTGTTTAGGACAACGTATTTATTGGTCAGATCTTCTCCTGTAATGCTGCCTTCTCAGTAGGAAACAAAAGTGTTAAAAAACCTTTCATCATTAACTACATTCTCAGATAAAATTTGATCAAGTCCATCCAAACCCAGCCACAAACTCTTTCTTTACAGTCATCTTGCCATTTGTGTGCCAGAAGTGAAACTGAAACCACTCAATTTGCAAGCAAAGGACCAACAGGCTGTGGTTAGAATGGAGCATTTTAACAACCCAGAGATGAGAAAGCTTAGGTGCATTTTGCTAATCCCTTTAGTAACACAGCCCAGTGTTAAGAGACTACACAAGTAACTATCATTCCCAATGCTCTTTCCCCACCTCAGCAGCATCCAGCAGTGCCAGCAACTAAAGATAATTAATTCCACATTCTTAAATGACTACCAGCAGTGCCATCCTTCCAGAGGGAGAATCGGGCTAGTAATTGCTCGGCATAGTGGAATTATTTACTAATAGTACCTAATTCTTCTTCCATGGTGGGCCCTTCATTCTGAGAATTGGAGACACCAAGGACTCTGTTAAATAATATTGAAAATGCACTGCCCCAGACACCTGAAAGAGAAAAAATAAACAATGAATGGTGCTTGGCAGAAGGAAAATAAACGCCACATATCTTAATAAGCGCTATTTAAGCAGTTGGTTGCTCTCTGAACACACCTCTGAGTTTGGAGCATGCCAAGTCGTAAGCTCAGATGTCCAAATCAGAACAGAAACCGACGGAAACAAGAAATGAATAAAAAATACCAATCCGTATCTGTGAAATCTTTCAAATGAATGTCTTCCAACAAACTGAGAGCTCCACTTCCTGTCTCACTGTCGCTTTGTGTGACTGCATTTAAAAGTCCATGAACTACTGAAATTGCTTTTATTTTTGAACCTCCTTCTGTCACATACTCACCCATCAGGAAATGCAAGGGATTTTCGGCATATTTCTTCACCACTGTCCCCATAAAAAACTTGCTTCCAAACAAATCAGGAGACATGAAAGTGCCATACTTGGCCATTCCAATTTCGTATGGACTGAATTCCACCCAGTCTGCAAAGTCAGAAACAAAACTGTGCTCAGTCAGAAATCTCAGCCTGAATAGAAACAGAGGAGGAAAACACAGAAATGAACCAAGCAAAGAAATTTTAGTGAAATGGGAAGCCAAATAACCATTAGGAATATCAAATCAAGGTCAGCGATGTCTCCGCAGGGAAATAATCCTCATTCTCTCTTATCACAATAAACTTTGGTGACAAGAATGAAGCTGGAAAACCAGAGGTATAAAAGGAGAGATCACAAATGAGGAACACCCAGTGACATCTGGTTATCACCCCCTGCTTCAGCATGATTCCCTGCCACACGTGGGTCTCAGCTCCAAGCTGTTTTTCCTTCAGTGCAATTCCACCAAAAATATGGAGAGCAGTGACAGAGGTGGCACAAAACCAATCATTGAATATCCCAAGGGTTGTGAATATTTTAGCAGAGGCGTTTGGATTCTACCTAAACCTGAAGTTTTGCAGGAAATCCAGTATCAAAAGGCAAAGCTGAGAGGCAGCTGATAAACTTATCAGTTCAACCATTGCCAAATATATCTTTAAAAGTCCATTTTATTGAACAGAGAGCTCAAGAAAAATACAGAATAAAATGTTCAAATGCATTTTCTGATCTTAGCAGAAAATATGAGAAATGATTTGCATTCTATTGATGTAGGCCTTTGAAAATGGATCTTAGCTGACTCAGAAACACTTTTTGTGATACCAGTGGAGTTGCTTCCATCAGAGAATTCAGTTCAAAAAGGGAGCAAATAACAAACAAAACATATCTTCTCTTTTTAGCATTTCACCCATTGATCTGTCACCTTCCCGATTTTTAGCAGGGATTGATTTGACTGGAAATAAATCAGAAGTAATTCTGAAAAAGAAAGGCAAAAGAGACAGCTTTGAAATATCCCCACGTCATGGAATGCCATCCACCCTCAGGATATTCCTACTGCCATGTGGAGCAAAAGGTGAACACCTGTCCTGCAAAGGAAAAATTTCATCATGACTTCTGGGAGTTTCATTTCACAGGGTAATGCTTATCTGAGCTTAGTCAAATACAACATCCTATTTTCCAAATAAATCACGCACAAATCTTCACATTCACTGGAGCAGAAGGAAATTCCTTTGAAGACCCAGTCCAGGAATTTCGTATTTCCTTTTAGCTGTATAAACATGAATTGGCAGATATGTATTCAGAACCAGAGTGAAAGCAAAACTGAATTGAGAATTAGAATCAATTTGTGTTAGTCCACCTCCAGCTTGCATTTGCACTGAAGGAGATTTCTCAAATCACAAAGCCTGCTCAGGGAAATTAAATTTCTGCCTTAAAATCAATTTAAGTTAGGAAATGTAAATATTTCTGTTCAAAATTTACTATAGCTCTCACTTCAGGAACAGCTAAAAGGAGGAATAGAGCTTAAAATATGAAGCAATCAAGATCTAGCACCCTCTATAATGACAGAGATGTCAGCCTCAAAAGGCAAACCCATGATCCACTAGCACAGGGAATACCTTTTTTTAGAACAAAGTAAAGCCTCCAAGTGGTTCTGATCTCACTTAGAGAAAGACATTATTAACAAAAAATCATTTTGGTTTTAAAACAGTAACCCAAATAAAATTTATTGAAAAACAGAAGTTTATCTAAAACCCAAAATACTCCTATCTTCAAACAAAAAGGCATTAGTTTCCTAAGTAAAAAGACACATTTTTCAATGAAATATTTAGCCTAATTTACAATTCCTCATCTTCGTTTCCAACTAAAACTTTGACAGCAACTTCTCCAAATAACTATTTTAGGAAATATAATGACATATAAACCTGAGGCAAACCACCTGGCACTTCCCTTTCCAGTCTTGGATATAACTGTATATAACTGTGTATGTATATATATATGTATATATGTATATATGCAGACATCCTTATCTTTGTGTAGCATCTTCCACAACTGGGCCCACTCTCAACTGAAGCTATGAGAGGGGATTAAAACCTATGGAATAAATACAAGTAAAAGGGTTTTTTTGTGTTACCAACAGCACTTCACACTGGGCAAGAAGTGAAAAAGAGACATTATATCTAATTTGTTTGTCCAATTTTAATCATGGAAGCATTAAAGTTGGTAAAGACCTCTAAGATCATCAAGTCTAACTGTTGATTTCACCCTTCTCTGAAGGAGAAGCTGACTGAGGACATTTTCCTTTCCCTGTTTGATACACTAATTTCAACATCTTTTCCCTGTTGGAGTCACCAGGTTTCTCTTTGGCTTGGCACTCCTACCTGAATATGTGATCATCTATCCCTGAGTAACTTCTTATCACTCTGTCAGATTCCCAGAAGTCAGATGCAAGTAGTCTCAGGTGCATTAAAAAAAAAAGGGTTTTTTAACCAGCCACACACCTGTCCTTGCCACAAGTGACTCAACACAGATTAGGAACACACCTGCAAACATCAGCTCTGAGACATCTGGTTTGACGTGCAGACAGGTGAAGAGTGGCAGAGCACACTGGGCATTATTGACCTTCTCTTTCATGTTGCTCAGAGTGGTGTTCATCCTCTGCAGGGAAAGAAAGACATCAGTCCCAAACACATCCTGTAAAGGCCTGCTGATATATATATATATATATATATATGTACACACACACACGTATAGATATATCTACATATATTTATATAAATATCACATATTTTTATTTTATATAAAGATCTGGGAGACTCCTCCTGTTGATGAAATTTGAGAAGAAAAGTTTTTCACTGATGTGTCAGGTTCTGATTTAAATTAAACATCTGCCCATTTTTTTCATCCCTTGGTAAACAGGGACTTCTAACCAACCTTACACAACCATTAACAGCCTTTCAGCATCAGAATTCTACACATCTGCCACTAAAAGCTGTTGCCTCTTTTTCAGTGTTTTAAATTGTTTAAAACCCACTATCAGTGTACACTCAGGAAGAATAGAAGTGTATAAAACACATCTGCAAATCTATTGACACGTTTCGATCTTGCCACAAGATCAAATCCAGCTGCTGCTCACCTGACTTGTCTGAACTGGAAGTCTTTGTGCCTGATTCAGCCAACTAGGAATTTTCAATTATAGAATATAACAGTATGAAGCCCTCCTGTTGTCTTTTTTTTTTCAAAAAAACTAAGGAGATCTTTCACATTGAAATTAGTACATTTTTAAGCAAATGCTGTTTCTTATAGCAAAATGTGCACCCTTCATTAAATGTCACTAAGGTAATTTCAAAAAAACAGTAACAGTGGGAATTATATAGAAGAGTTTGACAGCTTTAACGTCATCCAAAGCGAGCACTCACATCGTGGATCAGGGTTTCCCCTATGAGCATCCCGAAGATGTCTGTGAAGGTGACAGGCTGCCCTGAGCTCTTCTTGTTCCACAGAGCATCGATGTAGCGCTTGACCTTCTGAGGGGTGAGCAGCAGCAGGGGGTTGTGGCTCACCGAGTTCATCAGCTCCTCGTTGATCTCCTTCGGGCCTTTGGCTGGGAAATCCGGGTGGGAATACAGAGTTGACATATACCTGCAATGGCACACAGGCCCTGTGAGCACCAAACCTGCTGCAGCGTCAGCTGCCTGAAAGCTACAAAAAAGCTCATCAATGAGTTGATACAGCTACTGATTAAATCAGGTTAATTAACTCTCCATTTATACAGGAAATTGTAGTTTCCTTTTCCTCAAAGCAGAGAAAGCTGAGTGATTTGTTCTAAGTATAAGCACTAAATATGTATTTTCCATAATGTGTATGAAGTGAATGATTAAAGAGTCCTCATTTTTCTGTTTAAGGGATAACAGACAGAACATCCTAAGCTGAAAGGAGCTCCTCTGCTTAGCACAGCTGTTTGGCAGACTGGAGGTCCTGCAAGGATATACGCAGTTCTCCCTCTGGAAGAGGCACCTCTCTGCCCTCCAGTTCATTACCACTACTGAAAAATTCCTAAAATATCTCAGTGTATCACGGAATCCCAGAATGATTTGGGTTGGAAGAGACCTTAAAGCCTCTCTAGAGCCACCCCCTGCCATGGGCAGGGACACCTTCCACTAGCCCAGATTGCTCCATGCCCTGTCCAACCTGGCCCTGGACACTTCCAGGGATCCAGGGGCAGCCACAGCTTCTCTGGGCACCCTGTGCCAGGGCCTCTCCACCCTCACAGGGAAGGATTCCTTCCCAATATCCCATCTAAACCTACTCTCTGCCAGTGAGAAGCCATTCCCCCTTGTCCTGTCACTCCATCCCTTGGAAGTTGTCTCTCTCCATGTTTTCTGTCAGCTCCTTCAGGCACTGGAAGGCCACAATGAGGTCACCCCAAAGCTCCTCTAGGCTGCATACTCCCAGCTCTCCCAGCCTTTCCTCCCAGCAGAGCTGCTCCATCCCTCTGATCATCCTGGTGCCTCCCCTGGACCCTCTCCAGCAGCTCCAGGTCCTCCCTGTGCTGGGCCCCAGGGCTGGGGCACCTCTGCAGGTGGGGTCTCACCTGAACAGGGCAGAGGGGCAGAATCCCAATCCCTTTCCTGCTGCCCACACACAGGAGGTTCTGGCCTGGATATGGCCCCACTTTCCAGGATATGATGCTTCCATAATAAACTGAAGCACAGTAACTACAACCTGTGCAGAGAGTTAGTTGACTGTGAGGATGTGGAAGAGGCAAATCATGAGTTTGTTACCGAGAAAAAAGTTTAGTTTTACTGCAAACAAAGCTCAGACACACATGCAGGCAGACCTGGCTTCCTCTTGGCTGGGTGAGGCCACACCAAGACTCAAGACAGGCCCTTCTAATCTATGAGAGGCTCATTTACTATTATTTACCCAGTGACCTGGCTCAGCTACACATCCCCTACTCCAGGCACAGCTGTGAGACACACACGTGATCAGCCTGGCCCTGAGGTCATGCCCAGCCATTTCTGTGGCAGCACAACCAACCCTGTCCCACGTGGGCTGCCAGGACACGATCCACAGGCTCCTCCTGAGCTCCTGGGTGCAGGGAAAGGGGAATGCAGCTGGAGAAGTCAGCACAAGGTTGAAGCAAGATGGCAGAAAAGCACTGCTCCAAGGTTAGGCATGCAGCTGAGGGGACAAGCAAAAACCTGCCTGTCCCGCCGGGAAAGGAATTCTCCACCCTTCAGGAAAAAAAGAAAAGAGAATTATTCCCAAGTGACAGACTGCATGGAAAAGGAGGAAAAGAAAGGGAGTGCCAAAGTGTCAATTTATTTATTCATCAAGCAAGGAAAAACTGAAGGGTGACATCAGAGAGCAAAAGTAAATTTGTTCAAACACAACTGTCTCCAATCTGTTTCCGACTGCAGCAGTTCAGATAATCTCGCTATTTTAACTCAGATTTTATTGGTTTACATTAGATCAACTACATATTCACTCCTGGGTTTTCCCCAACATAGACCTCATAGCCAGCAGAGTGATGTCTGTCCTGAACAGGGATTGCAACCCCTTCCCTAGAAACACAGGGAATGTTTTAACACCACATTGCACTATTCCACTGCTCTTCATCCACCTTCTGCTTTTCACAGCTGGGAGAGAAGTCCATCTATCTCTCCCAATGGACAGTGATGAATCTGCCCCCACCACCAGTAACAGGAAACACGTGTTCCAACCTTTTATAGTCCAATTTAAAGGAGAAATTTACTCTAGTTCACAGACACTTCTGGCATTTCAAAACCTCCTGGCATTCTGAAAGCTTCCCTCTAGTCTGAGAGGGGGGAAGCAAGTTTCACACAATGAAAAATAATTGACCAAAAACCCCATACAAGGAATAGAACTGATCATTATCTCCTTCAAGAGTCAACTTTGGGGTTAGAGTGTGGAATTAAAATTCACTTGCCCCCTTAGAGCTAAACCAGGTGATAAAACTCATCTCAGGCAGATTCCCCACTCGTTTATATTACAAGTCTTTTTCTCTCCAATAACCGCGGCATTTGTACAATCTCATGCCTGAGTCTGAAAGGACCCTCGAGGTCTCTGCTCCAGCCTCCTGCTCAATGCAGAGCCAGCCTAAGTCAGATGAGGCTGCTCAGGGCTGTGCTCAGTCAAGTTCAGCTTTCACATGAGCACTGCCTGAGTCAAACTGAGAGGATGACACCATCCCCAGCCTACTCAGGTGAGGATGGCTCAACACATTCCAGTCCTTGGCCACTCTCACTGCAACATAGTTTTCCTAAGAATTAATCCAATTACTCCTTGTCCTTTCTCTGGGCATCTCCAAAAAGAATCTGTTTTCTTCATAGCTACTCATCAGGAACTGAAGATAACAGTGAGATCTCCTCCATCAATACCTGTGTCAGCTCCTCAAGGCTAAATGAGCTATTTTAAAACCTGATGTATTGTCTAAATTAAACAGTGCCAGTGGGACTGAGGCAGTGGGTAATCCACAGCAGGATGCCCTGCAGGGTGGCAGCCAGGCCCTAGACATTCCCAGTAAATCTACCAGGATTTTACACTGGGTCTAAAATGGAGCAAAAGATCTTTCAGTGATTTTGAGGCGCTCTAAAAGCCCTCCCAAAGCATACAAGACATTTTGGGTTGATTGAGTCATCAGCTTCAAATCACAGGGGATTTTTTTTGGTTTTTCACATTTCGCCAGGAAAATAAAACAACACACATTAGGTGTTGATATAGAAATATGGGTACCAACCCATATAGAAATATGGGCTGGCACCTCTTTCCATTCATTCCTGCTCTCAAAGCTCCTGGAAGAGCACCTGGAGCCTGAGCTGTCCTTGCCCTTCAGGGCATCCAAAACACCTCCTCCTGCAGACTTGGATGCATAAAATGTGCTGTGAATTATAATCATAGAAATAAGCCAGCTCTCGTGACAATTCCTTCAGAACTTGCTGCAGGGAAGCTGAGGATCACCAAGAGGAAGGCCTTACCAGGTGGATCCAGAGAGCCCAGCAATGTACGTGGCACAATCCAGGACTCCTGACTCATAAAGTGCTTTCATGACTCCAGCAAAGCCCACCATGGCCCGGAAGCCCCCTCCCGAGCCCAGCACGGCGATCACCGGCACCTGCAGGGATGAGAGCAACACAACACCACGTCAGTGACAAGGGACACACCCTGGGAGCACCCCAAGAAGAATTAGAATTTATTTGAAGAAGTTACCACTTGTAGCAAGATTTCTAAACAAAAATATACTCAGAATTTCTTTAGAATGTCTGTCCTTCTTATTCAGGATCCAAAATAGAGGAGATATTAAATTTAGTTCTTAAATGAACTATTTAGTTACAAGACCACAGAGATTTTTAAAGCAACCTAAACACCAGCTTTAATCCAATTCATATCATTGTGACAGAACCAAAGGCAGTAAAATTCACTAATGAGAAACAGAACAGAGACAAATAATATTTTGACTGGGAGTTTAAAAACAAATTTTGTAACAAAAACATCCAGTATTACTACATAGCATGAAGATGGTCTCAATTTTACCACCACTTTGCAAAAACTACCAGAGAGGTAGTGGGAATTCATGGGGATCTGGACAACTACTCCACCACCAAGAGAGGAGTGAGCAGAACCAGACACGTTTATTGTGGCACCAGGTTAAAACTGTGTCCACAGGGGTTTATTTTACACTTTTCTCCTTACTGCCCAGCTCTGACATCCAGGCTGCTCCCCTCAACTGCACAGCTTCCCCAAGTATCTGAAAAGAAGACAAAATAAAATAAAAATTCACTTGCTCCCACCATCATATGTTTTGGCCTAAGTAGAGAGCTCATCTGGTTCCCAGTTTCCACAACCCAGGAGGACTTTCCACAGTGGTGACAAAGGAACCACCTCTTGGTTGGTACCGAGCACAAAAAGAATGGCACAGCTGTGCAGAAAGCCCCTATCTGATCAAACTGCTAATCTGTCAAAAATCTCCCTGAAAGGCAATTTCAGGTGCCAATAGATGGGATTAGTGACAAGAAATGGATCCATGTGACGAAAGAGTCCTGTTCTTTCTGCAGACTCCATGCTCCAAGCCATGAAACTCCCCTGAGGACTGACTGTCACAAGGAAATGCCTGTGAACAATGACCAAAGCACTCAAGATGTTTCTTGAGGCTTCCACTCCCCAAAACTGCTTATTCTTGATGCAGTGAGATTATTTTGTTACCTCCTTCATAAGTGTTCAGCTTTAGTAATAGAAACCACAGGTATTCCCTGGCCCCGCATTCACTGTGCAGCTCCAGAGATAGGGATCTATCCCAAAAATGACACAGCCCAGGGAAGGATTTGGGATATGTTTTGTTAAGCCAACACCCCAATAACAGAGCAGCTGCTTTGAAGGAGAGCCATGTCAGTAATCACTGCTTCAAAAACGTGGGGAGGCTTTGAAAGCTCCTCAGGAGCACTGCCCACTTAGCCTGAGCAGACACATCCCAACAGGATGGAGACGGCACCTGCAGGTGCAAGCCTGGAGAAGGTATGTGAGAACACTTCCAGAGCACCACTGCTCCACTCATCAGTGCACTGGCACCAGGGGAGATGGGAGTGTCCCTCAGGAGCCAGAGAAATCCGCTATGGAGACAGGCTGGGAATGTCCAGGATAGTCACCAACATCCTGACTGCAAACGCTTCCTGGATCTACAGGCACTCTGGACATGCCAGATTCCTGCACGGGGAAGGGGGGATACAGCAAGGGGAAGGGGGATTATGGAATCAAAAAATCGTTCAGGTTGGAAAAGACCTCCAAGGTCATCAAGTCCAACCATCAACCCAGCACCACCACCACGTTCACCACTAAACCTTGTCCCCAGGTGCCACATCCACACATTTTTTGAACATCTCCAGGGATGATCATTCCACCACTGCCCTGCGCAGCACCTGACAATGCTTTACAGCCCATTCCATGAAGAAATTTTCCCTAAAATCCAACCTGACCCCCTCTTGGCACAGCCTGAGGCCGTTCCCTCTCCTCCTGTCCCTGTTCCCTGGGAGCAGAGCCCGACCCCCCCGGCTGTCCCCTCCTGTCAGGGAGTTGTGCAGAGCCACAAGGTCCCCCCTGAGCCTCCTTTTCTCCAGGCTGAGCATCCCCAGTGGGCATTGCACAGCAGATAAATAAAGCTTTAAAATGATGACAAAAAATAAACCGAAGGGAAGCACCTACTCCACATTTCTGGTCATTTATTTCAATAGAAGTTGAGCTGCAGCATAAATCAAGTGAGGCACGTTCAGAGTCCTCTCCTGCTCTGCAGAGGAAGCAGGCAGGTTTGTTAAACCAGCTTCTTAGATCCAATTCAGTTTCTGACGTGTTTAAGGGCACAAAACAGTAAACTTTGAAATGAAATACACCCATCCTCCAAGTTGCCCTATGGGGTAAACAGGGCAGAGGCAGGGAGGGGGGGAAGGAGCTGCAGCCAGAGCATCCAGAGCCAAGAACCAAGAAACCATGTCCTGATGAAGAACAGAGAAAAGAGGATACCAAGGGCTGCACACTCTTCTACTGAACCCCAAATCCTTTGTACAGGAACAACCTGCACATGAGTTCACTCAAACCAAAAGGTTCCTAATCATATCTTCCAGTAATCAGGCAAGAAAGAGCTAAACCATACTGAATCTTGTTTCAGGAATGAGTAGGGCAGATGTCTTTATCCAAATGCCCTGGAAACACAGTGCAAAAAATCTGATACTTGTGGTGGAAAAAGAATGCCACAGGGCACACAAATGATTATTAAAAAATTGTTCTGCAAATCCAGTCGTAGAGAACTGAATGCTTTCTTTAGAAGATTATGGTATTTTTAGAAAATTGCTTGAAGCAGCAAAAAAGTCAAAAAATTAACTGAGCAAGAACAGAAGTACGAGAAATCTCTACCTTTGTGTTTCCAGAATGTGCCTCAGGATTAAGTTAGGAAATTTGGAACTACTCACTTCCCCATCCAGACATGTATAATGAATTCAGGTATTAAAGTCTCTTACCATGCCTGCAAAGCACAAGCTACTCACAGATGAAGCAACTTGGGTGAACTTTGAGTGTGTGACTTGTCCAAGATTAGGAGTGTGTAACTTGTCCAAGGCCCACACAGAGCTAAGACTACTCAAAGTCTCCCAACTTCATGTTAAGACTTCAAACACCCCATAAATCCTCCTGCTATCTTCCACCTGTAGCAATAAAAGTAAAACTACAGTTTAATTTGAACAAAAAGGGTTTTTTCATTGCTAGAAACAGATAAAAATTCTGACAAGTCAGCTTAGAAATACACATTTGGCATATGAAAAATGGGAGGATACCTACAGTTACTGTCTGGGAAGATGCAATTTAACTGATAAAATTTCAGTATTGGAGTCAGTGAGGGATACCAAGGGAAGATGATGACACAAAGAAGAAGAGATCTCAGCTATCCTTTGTAATAATTCATGCACAGATACCACCTGCATGGAACTGAGACCTGAGGCACTGAGTACCACTCCAGTTCCAACTGGAGCTTGGCAGAATAACCACATCCTTTCTGAGGAAGACCCTATGCTGCTCCGGGTCACACCAATGTTATACCAATGTCACACTGACAGATTCCTACTCTGATAAGATCTGCGTGTGTTAAGATTAAAATAACTGAACTGAAAATTAAGAAACCTTGAAAATGTTCCTTCACAATACACACAATTTATCTCAGTCCAATTAATATATGTACAATACTTACTAAATTCATTCATGTTCCTCAGAGAGTTCACAGAGGAACATTCACAAAGCAAGACAGAGTTCAAAAGTACACAATAATAAAACATTTACCACCTGCTCAAAACTTCATGGAAATGTAAAAGATACTCTTCAGTGCTGGTTGCAAAAGACTGTCACATTCTCCTTATATTAAAAATGCACAAAAGGAATCCAATGCCAATGAAGGAATCAACCCAGATTAATTCATGCACTCTGTTCATTGCTTGACACCCCCATAGGCACAAAGTTTTCCGGTCACAATTCTGGTAGCAGCACAGGAGAGGGAATGGGCAAGGAAGGAAGATAATGGAAAAGCTACAACAAAATAAGTAGATCTCTACCAAGTGGATTCTTAATTAACTCTAAATAATGCAGTGTTTTATGAAATCACTGAAGAGCTCAGTAGGATCTGAGCCCCCTCCTCACTGTGGTGTGAGGCCTTGGCACAGGGTGCCCAGAGCAGCTGTGGCTGCCCCTGGATCCCTGGCAGTGTCCCAGGCCAGGCTGGGCATGGCTTGGAGCACCCTGGGCTAGTGAAAGGTGTCCCTGCCCAAGGATGATTCTTACAGTCTCTTCCCACCCAAACCATTCCCTGATTCTGTGATATGACCCAAGCCACCATCAGCCCACTGAGATCTGCTGGCTTCCCCTCCTCTTGGCTTGGCTCAAAGCACCAGCAAGTCAAGGAAAGCTGCAGTTCCTCATGTTTCAAAAAAATAAAACTTCATAACCCTAATCCAGTAAAATTGGCTCAAGGAAAAGAAGGAAGGAAAAAAATAAACTAATTTCCAAGCTGACTCTAAATTTAAACCAGCTCATTTCCTGCCTAGTCTTTCAGAGATGAAGGTCACAGAGCACGGGATGGGTACTGGGCATGCAGGGGCACATTCTGTGCTGGGTGAGTGCCCAGAGCCACGGCAGGATTCAGCAGGTATTTCACACAACCTGAGGCACTTTTCAGATGGCAATCTCCCCTCAGAGCCAACACCTTAACAAAGCCTGGGATTAAAACAGGAAAAAACTGGAGCACTTTGTTTAAGGGGCCAATGAACCACAGAACCCCAGAATTATTTAGTTGGAAAGGACATTAAAGCTCATCCATTGCCACCCCAGGACACCTTCAACTATCCCAGGCTGCTCCAAGCCCGGTCCAACCTGGCCTTGGACACTGCCAGGGGTGGGACAGCCACAGCTTCTCTGGGCACCCTGTGCCAGGGCCTCCCCTCCCTCACAGGGAAGAATTTCTTCCTAATATCTAATCTAAATCTCTCCTTTAATAGCTAGCTTCCCCCGGTCATAAACTTTAATTTATAAATTTAGAGCCAAGAAAAATTACTCTCCAGGCTAAATATTTCATGTTCATAGAGGAAAAGAATTTTTATATTCTATAATCTTTCTACATCGAGCCCTTCCACCTCGCACGCCTCATTCTTTCCTCTCACAGGCAAATGAAGGATTCCAAAGGGGATGCTCATCCTGATGGGAGCTCTCCAAACTCACATCACGGGAAGTGGTCAGGTTCTGGCTGTCCTCTCCTAGAAATGATTTGATGCTGTGCATGATGTTGTCCCTGCGCTGCTGCCGGAACCTCTTCTCCTCATCGCACAGGGCCATGCTGAACCGCAGGTCGGTGGAGGAACTGTTCGGAAAAGGGACAGGCTGTCACAGGAGGCTCAGCTCCAAACAGGATCACAAACATCACCCTGGGAAATGAGCAGACACCAGCAGAAAATCCTCACCCACTCACGTAAGATGAAATGAAAGTGCATTTTTCATGTGACACCATCCATCACCTCTGGAGTGATGGAGGCAAAGTACAGCATGTCTTTAAGACATGCATTTTATGTAGAAGTCATTAAAAGCAAATAATTAAATACAGCAAGCGAGTGCTCCACTCACATACAATTACAAATCTACAGCACAGATGATACTGACACACCACAGGAAGAACTAAGCCCTTTTCTCTGTATTTTTCTCCACATTGTGGGATAAAAAATGTACACAAGGCTGTGTAAGGATCTCAGTGCTGTACTTAAATAAAGGTACAACTTCAGCTGCCACTTCTCATGGACAGCAGAGAGGAGTGAATAAATCCACCCAGGAAGCACTGAAAAGCACACAATGGTGAAATGGATCCATTTAGGCTCAGATAATAATTCCCCAGATTTAAAAAACAATCTATTATGTAATAAAATAATAGGATTAAGAAAAGAGGAGAAAAGACGCCCTAGAAACAATGTTCCATCCATATCTGCAAGGATATCAGGGAATAGCAGCAGAACTTGATAAGGTCCTTTACATTTCAAAGCTTAAGAAGAAGACACAGCCAAGCATCTTCTGTTTATTTAATGTCAGAGATAGGAAATGCTTGTAATGTACAAAGCCAGGCTGGTTCAGGATGGTCTCAAAGACCACCCACAAATGCATTTTCCTAGTACAACACGATGAGCAGAAATTATCCCTGCGGGATGTTTGTCAGTCTTTGGAGTAATCAGGAAATAATTTGACTTTTACAGTGCTCCTATTTATAGTTACAGACAAAAAAATGACTCCTTAAATGCCTTGCTCTCAGAAAATCATTTTTAGGCTTGAAATGTATTGTTCTGATTATGCCTCAATGTGATTTTTGGTCTTTCGCCAGGATAGGTGAAGAATGAGGGAGAAAGACAGCTAGAGAGGGAAGAAAAAGGGACAAATAAAGGTAGGCATCTACTTAGCTTTTACATGGAGAACTCCTTGCCCGAAATCTTCACCTAAATCTTCACTGTGTGGTATTTGCATTTAAATACATTTTAGGGGCAGCTCTGTTACAGCAGCTGAAAGTTCACGTGAGGGGCCAAGTTCCCAGAGAAGGTAAAACAGTGAGGATGAAGCTGCACCTGAGTGAGGTCCGTGGGTTTTTTAGAAACAAAGCCCTTGGGAAGGAAAGGCCTTCACATTAACCAGGCTGAGAGATCTACAAGGGATGGCTTCATTCCCACAAACATTGGAAGGGTCACACCTCTTAGTCCCAGTAAGGGTGTTTAGTCATAACAGAATTACAACATGAAAATAAACCAAAATTGTAAAATTTCCCCACTTTTACAGTACCTGGTGTTTCTATGCTACAACAAGGAATTTTTGTACTCTACCTCACATGTTTTTAAGAAAGTCCCAACAGGGTGGGATTCTTGATGTGTCCTGTGCAGGGCCAGGAACACAACTTTGATGATCCTTGTGGGTCCCTTTCAATTCAGGATATTCTGTGATTCCACAAAAATTTTAATGAACAGTTTAAAATAAAAAAAAAGATTCTTTGCTGCTGGTACATTTTCACACTTTTTTTTTTTTTTAAACAAGATACTCACCACACTTCCAGAGACAATTCCAAAGTCATTTCTGTGACCTAAACAAGAAACATTTAAATATGGTTACAGCACTTAGAGAGGGAAAATCCACAACCACACTTGGAACATCAATTACTGTCAGAACTTTTCTTTCTTTCTTTCTTTCCTCTTCACTTTTTTTTTTTTTTTTTTTTT
>VYZR01109218.1:0-10371 GCA_013400675.1 Oxylabes madagascariensis | reverse complement strand
TATGGATTTTTTTTTTTTAAAGCACACAGTGTGATTCCAAAATACCCCAATAGCACTGAGTACAGTGGAAAATGTTGGTAAGTGCTGACTTTCATTCCTCAGACCCCACTGTCTTGCCTTTCTTGCACTGCTAATCCCTTTCTGGCAATGCACCTCATCTCTGTCCTTAGGGGATCTGATTCTCTTCACCCACTCATGGCTGGCAGGAGAACCAGAGGATCACACCTAAGTGCCACCTGTGTGAGGGAAGCACTGCTCTGTGTTCCACAGGAGCCACCAAGTGTCTCTCCACAGCTAAACATGCCTTAACTAGCAATCGGGAAGGGTGATTGCTTACAACTTGCTGAAAAATGCAATAAATGTCACTGCATAATGGCTTTATTTGCCAACCACGCTGAACTCCCCGGCCAAGAGCTATGGGTTGGCCTCCTCTGCCTTGCAGAGAGCACTGAAAGGGTTGCCTGCAGGCAAGAAGTTAAAAAAATATGATTAAAGCAGCAATTCCCTGTCAGACACAATCCAGGAGTACTGGCTGTGGAAATAAGACAGAATGGAGAGGTATTTTCACCCTCTCTCTGCGCAATGGCCTCGTTTGTGCAGCCCTGGAGGAATGACAGACTCAGACTGTCCTCTACACAAAACCAGATTCTCCTTCTCACTTGGGGCATGTGAGCACCAGGGATGGAGCCACAACAACCCAGACTGAACGTCTGCTTGATCCTCAGACAGCAGTGAAGGACCTGGGATGCAAAGCTGCCTCTGCCTCCCACATGCAGACCCAATTCCTGAAACGGGAATTGCAAATGAGGCAGGACATGAGCAAGGTGGAGGCGAGAAAAGAACAAGCAGAGAAACAACAAAGGGAGGACATGAACAAACAGAGTGAAGAGTCACTGAGGAAGCACTTCAAAGGCAGGAAAGCAATTACATTATTCCCCACCTGGTATTACTAATTTAGAAAGAGATCCTGAAACCATGCAGTGATCCAATGTTTATAAAAACGTATGCACATGAAATAAACCCTTGGAGGGAAGCATTCCAAAAGGGAGACATCATGGCATTTTCTACACCTCATACAGACTGTCACAGACATTTCAGGAATACGTGCTGTGTATACATTGTCTACATCGGGCTCAACCTGAATTCATCTCCCCTTAACTATGTGCATATAAATTTCAGAGTGTATTTGCCTTTTTTGCACCGTTTTTTTCCCCTATGACTCCCTACCAAGCTTTGCTGAACACTGATGAGAAGTTCAAGCAAGGCAAGGCTTTGTATTAATGGAATGAGCTTTGTGAGCTGTGTCTGCAAAATGTATTCATCAGTTCTTTCTCACTGCCCCGCCTCACACCTGGCAGAACCAGGACCTGCTCTCAGCCCATGCTCTGGAAGCCTAAAAGTTACTGAAATGCTTATAAGTTATGAAATAAAAATGCAGAAACTTCAAAAAATGCTGTTATTTAAAAAAGAAAAAATAATGGAGGGTATCAACATTCCAAATTGCCCTAAGGCTATGCCAAATTAAATGCTAAACCTCACATCTGAAACTCTCTGGTTTCCAAAAAATAGGCCTTTAACCAGTTACTTGCTGTAACTACACTTTTAAAGTTGTTTCACATGGAAAACAACAGAATGGTGACAAATCAAGATCTCTGATTATACAATACACTACAACCCAAACCAGAAATGCAGATGGTATTTACAGATTTTAATATGTGCAGAACAAGCTCAATTCCACACAGATTTAACAAGTTTTCCAGAGTTATAGTGCAGGCAGACAAGCCCTGTTCAAGTGACTCCATCTGATTTGCAGACATGTTTAAAGGGAATAATTCAAGTACTGCATCATTGCATGTTAACCAGGGCTGTGTTACAACAAGCCACTTACAGAAAGTGAAACATGTAATAATAAAAGAATTCCTTCAGCTTTCTGGAAGCCACAGGCAGCAGCAGGAGGGGCAATGCACTGACCAGCAAACTCTGAGTAACCTCACACTAACTCAAGGCCATGAAACTAAACTACATCAAGTGCAGAAGAAACTTTTTTAGGCAGAGAAAGTTCCAAATTAGACTTTTAAAGAGGATTCTTCCAGCAGGGACACCAAGGCATTCAGTGGCACTGTTTTGCTTAATTCTCCTCTCAGCAGGGCTGTAAGATGATAAATAATTAAGGCTTAAAGGCGTCTTCAGGCTCTGTGTTTATCCATGGGCAGGAGTGAATGCTCAGAAAACTTCTGACCATGGCAAAGTCATGAATGTCCAACTTACATCATTGAAAGTTAACTGGACCTCCTTCTTCTCTCCCAGTTTCAGAGAAGAGATGGGAAACGTGGATGTGCCAAGAGTCTCGTCCATAACATAGTTGGCATCCATGAGAGTAACCTGGAAGAGATATCTGAATATTCAATTCTACTGCAAGAAGTCCCTTTTTAATTCCATCAAGCCTATGCCTGAAGTAAAAAAAAAATTACATGGAAAAAGAATGGGCCTGACCCAACCAGTCAATGCCCAGTGTGAACTGACATTTCTTTTAAACCAGCATAAGCACATGGACAGTGGATGTGGCACTTCAAGGAACTGAACTGCAGCAGTATAGCAGGATTATTCATGATGGGATTTCCAGCCCAGCACCCCTCTGGCAGCAAATCTCACCATCTTTCTAATAACTTCAAATTCTACATATAAAGCACAGTACCTTCAAATTTCCAGTCAGTAAAGCTTCCCTACAGAGAAATTTGAATAGGCCAAAAAATTTGATAGGCCAAAAAAACATCCAGCAACTTTTCAGAGAAGATGGAATTCACATACCCAAGCCTTGACTCTGCAAACCAAGATTGTTACAGCAGTGATTTGGCAAAGTGTGCAGCATTCCAATTGACACAAAGCTGCTCTCTGTATCCAGCCAGACCTTCAAGTCTCTTCTCATACCCTCCATGTCAGAGCAGAGACCTTTCCAAAGTGTGGTAATATCCAAAGATGGATGTGGATATGGCAGAACACCATTCCACACTTTTGCTCTAATCCACGTGGATCGACGTTTAGCAGACTTTTTTCCCCAGTGGCTGCTTTCCAAGTCTTCAAGTAAGATATTCAGAAAGAATTTCAAATTATCATTTTTATGCTTTTTATTAAATGAGATCTCCAAACTCATTTGACTTACGGGGTTTTTTTCCACTTTGTGGCACTATATCTTTTAAAATATCACATGTTCATGGCTTGGACTGTATCTTTTGCAGAAAACAAAAGGAATCAAGATACAGTCACTTGAATAATTAGTTGGTACATCTGGGATCAGCCTCTTCTCAGCTATAAAGAATCTTCTTCATCCTGTGCCACAAGCAGCCCTTTGAAATTATGAATTCTCTTTATTTTAGGACAGAGCTCATTATTTTAATGGTATTTACATTGCTCTGTTTCCTTGCAGGACTTTATGCCCATTCCTGCAATCTCTGAGCACCGTCTCATAAAACCAAAAGCAAAAACTTCTTAGTGGGATTTTGAAGAGCTGCTTACACTTCAGAGGGAAAACTGCACTTAGGATAGAGTTAAAGATGCAGATTAAAACAATCCAAGGAGTCACAAGGATTGTGGAATCTTGAGCTTTGGAATTCACAGAGGATTTGGGTGGGGAGGTGACTTTACATATTTCTGACACTGCACTCCATTGCAGAATCCACAGGCTCTTGCCTACACTACCAGGTCCACATTAACCATTATTAAATGTTACCATCTACTCTTTGCAAGCAAATTTCAGGGAATTTTATTGCACTATCTCAGAACCAGCAATAGCCTTTAGTTATTGTAAAGACACATTTCTACCTGTGATTCATCTTGCTGTGTTTGTGACTGTAGTAATTTTATCCTTTTCAAAACCCTTGAACAAAATTTTGTCCTCAACCAATTCCAACACTCCTAGGGAAGCTGCCTAAGTGTAAGGGAGCTCAGAGCAGGGCCCAGGCTCTGCTCCAGGAGGCCCAGCAATGGCACCAGAGGAACAGGCAGGAACTGATGCCCAGGAAATCATTGTGAATTCCCTAACGTATTTTGTCACTAGTGCAGGATGCATGGGATAGTTCTTCATGATCCAACACGCTGACCGTGAGTGTAATGTTCAAACTGTAGAGCCTTCCCCAGGATCAAAGGGAACTTGTACGAAGCACAATTCCCTTTCAGACCCAAGGTCTGATGGTCACAAGCTCAAGGAAAATCTTGACAGGCTGCAGCCTCTGTCCCAGTTGGCCAATTTAGACTGAACCCTGTAAGCTTGGATCAGAAGAGAGCAGGTGGCAGGGCCATCCTCTATGAAGAACAGAGCTCACAAAGGACCAGAGCTAACCTTAAATCCTTGCCGTGTCCACTCAGAAAACACTTACACCTAACATTCAGCTCCTGTGCACAGCGTGGAGAAGTTTAACACACTGAGACTGAACAGTGGCTTGGCCAACAAGGCTGCACATGGAGGAGTCCCCAGAAGAGCCCTGGATGGGCTCCAGGAAGGAGGACACAGAGGAATCAGCCTTTTGCTTTGTCTCCATGGGCAGACACTTGACTTAAGCCCCACCTATTGCCTGTCTGTAAGAGCTGAATCAGGGTAGGAAGCGGGGAGTACTCTACAGCTGATGTGAGGAATAACAAGCTACTATCCCCCAGGAGCTGTCCAAGAGATGACTCACAGGCATATCCCTGTAATGACTCTTCAGGCTACTTCTTGAATAATTCAATTTATCCAACACCTCTTGTTCAGAATCACAGCTAAACCCAGGTTTAACATTTTAAACTAAGGGGTGATCTTGAGACATCATATGCCATCCATGTGTAAGCCACTGTTATTTTACCTTCCATCTCCCCAGCCCAGCCATGGGATTTACCTCCAGAACATTCTCCAGATTGGGGTCCAGAATGAACTCGAAGGTCTCGTTCCACACGGGGTTGATGTCATTGTTGAAATGCTTGGTTCTCTTCCTGCAGTCAGGGGCGGTAGGGATGAACAGCTCCACGTAGGGATCTGGAGTGTCAACTGCGGAGCAGAACACAGGTCAGGCACGGGGATAGTCCAGCTTGGGCTGGAATAATTGATACAATTGTGTGAAACCACAGATCTCCTCATAGTCAAGGACAGAAAGAGATGCAACTCTGTAAGTTACATAAATGCAGTGAGAGGAACGATACAATGATACCAACAATCTCCCCAAAAGAAACACTAGACTTTCAGGAGGGGAGGGGAAAAGCCTTGAGCAAACAGAATGGCACAGGGACTGAGTCAAGTTCAGTGGGAATATGAGAACTCCTGCCAGGCAGAGGTGTTTTTAAAAGCTTTTACTTCTTCCTCTCTTTCTAGCCTTTAATGGCTTTGGCTCGTGTCACAGCAGCAAGTATCCCACAAAACAACGAAAACAAGCAGTTTGCTGTGGGTTTTGGATCCTCTTTCACCTTTGCTGGTTTGGGAGTGATGGAGGAAATCAGCCAGTGCTGCACACAGCGTAAGGGTCACTCAGCTCTGAAACACTGCCACCACCACAGCTCTGAGCACTCACCACAGGATCAGGACCTTATTTACACAGCAGAACCCCGACTGGAAACAGAGATAGGGCAACTGCAGCTGATAGGAATTACCAGGGGGAGAAAAGGAAACACTGGCAAATCCCATTGGATGTGTCTAAAAATAGCCATTCCTGAGAGCACAGACTGCAGCCATAAAAATGCACTTTCTAACAAATTAAAGCATGCAGGGGTTTTCTGTACAATGAGAGGGGGTTTTTTTGTGTCAAATGGGACCAGGGCTCAGATGCTTCCCAGGACAGCAGGGGAAGTTATTTCTGTGGTTGTGGTGGATCATGAAAAGCCTCCTGCTCTGCTGTGGTAAAACACCCACATCTTTCCAACACTCAAACACGGAATCACAGAATATCCTGAGATGGAAGGGACCCACCAGGATCATCAGTCCAACCCCTGGCCCTGCACAGACACCCCAACAATCCCACCCTGTGCATCCCTGGCAGCGTTGTCCAAACACTCCTGGAGCTCTGGCAGCCTCGGGGCCGTGCCCATTCCCTGGGGAGCCTGGGCAGTGCCAGCACCCTCTGGGGGAAGAACCTTTCCCTGAGCTCCAGCCTGACCCTGCCCTGGCCCAGCTCCAGCAATTCCCTGGGCGCTGTCCCTGGCCAGAGGGAGCAGAGACCATAACTGTCCCTCAGGAGGAAGCTGAATCCTCTCCTCCAAGTTTGTCCTCTGCTTTAGTGGAACGTTATCACGCAAACCAATACCCACTACAAACAATTCCTTAAATGCCTATTTTGGAAAGAGATTAAATCCTATCACGAGGGCAAACAAGTCCAAACATTTCTCCTTGTATACATTTTAAGTCTAAAAATACCTTTTGTCAATAAAGACAAATTTTGGAAACCCTGGGAGTTCAGTAAGACCTTATCCTTGAGATTCCTGAGGCCCAGAACCACTTCTCCCTCCTGCTGGGAGAAGAAGGAAAAGAGGAAAACAAAGAAGTTGGATAATTTCAAATCAAATCAAATGTCTTTTGGGGAAAAAACCCTGACCAAACAACCGGAATAAAAAGCTCTTGGAAACCAGTCAGGAGGTTCTGAATGTGTCCCCAGGCAAATCCTATTCAGTGCTATCCTAATCCAACCTCTCAAGGAGTTTTCCACTGTGCTCCATACCTGGGGGCTCAGCTAATTGCTACATTGAGGTGGTCTCAGTGCTCCTTCAGTGAAGACCAAGCAGCTATTTAAAGCTGGGGATCAGTGTGGAAAGCCGTTAAATAGCAACCTTTATTAGCTCCTGATGAATTATGTCTGATCTTGTCTCTTCATTATGGGCAGGGGAACTGGGGGATCAAGCCCCAAGTCTTTCCTCACTGCAAATGTTCCAACTTGCTAACTTTTCCATTAGTTCCTTTCAACTACTACACAAAGCTCTGCCACAAAGAAAAGAACCAAGAGAAACAAGGCTCTCTGAAAGTAAAAATCCATGAAGTAACAAGGTCTCATTTGCTAAGTCTTGATACCCAGCATGACTTTGGCAATAAACACCCAGGCTTGCTCTGCCAAGAGACTGGAGTTGCCTACAAAAACCTGGATTTTAGATAAAATCCTGATGGCTGAGCAGAGTTCTGGGCAAAACATCAATGCCTTCCTCTCCATTCAGATCACACTGTGATCAGTCCCAACTCTGTTACAAAAATCTGATTTTTCTTATCAACATAAACAGCAAATGGTTTCCTACCCAAAGCATGTAGAAACCCCAGACTTCTGACATGCTGATCCATTACTAAGTTCCTATCAGGCAAACCCTGATAAATGTTGAAACAGAAACTAAACCCAAAGCATGGATCAACTAAACTTGGAAAAATCAGTCTTGGTAGTTCAGTATTGCCAAGTCACCTCACTCCATCTCTTCATTAGCTTTTTAACCCAAGGCAAAGATTTAATCACCTGCCCTTTCATGTTTGAAAGTTTATTTGGAGCTATTTTCAGTTAAGAAAATGAAAATCTATTTTTTTTTAACTTCTTTCTGTAGATGAAGAGAAAATATATGGGAAGACTGCTTGCTCTGATTAAGATATTGCTATAAGCGATACTAAATACTTCTTTAAGATATATTATATTAATCAAAATCTCACTCCTTGAATGGGGACCAAAAACTACCAGCAACCTGGCAAGTAACACAGAAGTATTCACTTAATGTATTTCAAAACATTGAAGTTATCAAATGTACATTAAACAGTCAATGTGCACTCTCAGCACAGGTGTTTTTATTCCTGCCTGAGCTTCTGCTAATTGATTTGCCAGGTAATGTTAAAAAAATCTAAGCTGAAAATGTAACTAAAACTAGCTTGATCACCACTGTTATCACAGAACCCCAGAATGGTTACGGTTGGGAGGGAATTTAAAGCCCATCCAGGGCCACCCCCTGCCATGGGCAGGGACACCTTCCACTAGCCCAGGCTGCTCCAAGCCCTGTCCAACCTGGCCTTGGACACTTCCAGGGATCCAGGGGCAGCCACAGCTTCTCTGGGCATCCTGTGCCAGGGCCTCCCCACCCTCACAGGGAAGGATTTCTTCCCAATATCCCATTTAACCCTGTTCTCTGGCAATGGGAAGCCATTGTCCTGTCCCTCCAGGCCCTTGTCACAAGTCCCTCTCCAGCTCTCCTGGAGCCCCTTTAGGCACTGGAAGGCTGCCATTTATATTTTGATTTTAAAAGGAAGAATCGTTATGGTGCATGGGTCAAAAGCTGATGTTCAATCATGACAAGAGAATTATCTATGTCTGAAAATTATCTCTGTCTGATGACCCTAAAGGTCTTTTCCAGCCTTAAGGATTTTGTGCAGGGGCAGTACTGTTGGGGAACCCATCTTTTGTTGCAGCAGCTGCCTGAGATACCCAGCACAGCGTCCTCAGCAGCAGCCACCTGGGGGCATTTTCACTTGTTCCCCGGACATTTCTGAGGAAGGCAGAGTTCTGTGCAGCTCAGCCTGGCTCAGGCTGCTCCTCATGCAAGTGCTACCACCCCATCACCATTTCCCAGAAACAAAGCAGGCTGAACCAACAATCAAGCACAAGTATCTCAAACCCCACCTGCACACTAAGAAACGCAATTAAGGCTTTCGGCACTGATGCCAACGAGAGTCCTGCAATCAGCAGCTTGGAGGCAGATGAAGTCTCAGGTAATTAACAAAATATTGGTGATAATTCAGATTTACAGCCCCCCACCCAAAGCTCCAGGGGTTGAAGACACACATCCAAAAACAAGAGCAGAGTCAGCATCTCCAGTGCTAGTTTTAAACTGCTGCCTTAGGAATGGCTGAGAGGTAGACAGTAAGGATTCACTGACTTTTCCTCATTTGATTTATCTTCTGGTTAAGTCATGGCTATAGGATTCTCCCTTTAAATTACATTATGAATCACCAAGTGAAACACACAGTGGACAGTAATTAGGGTCAAACATTTTCACAGTGAAAAATGAGCAATGCTTTAAGCAACCTGGCTGTTAGGGAAACCTGTAAAATTTTCTGCAATGACTGGAAACCATTTGATCTTATGTTATTAGTCTGGTGAGATGGCTGTCATCAGGCTTCTATATTAATATGATTAATATTTCAGTCATACGATTTATATTTCAGTCATTCCAATTTCAATTACTTCAACAGCATAATTACCATAAAGAAACCATAGAAAGCCTGTTCAAATATAATACTGAAATAGATGCGTATCTATCTGAAAATAAAAAGTGTTAATAACCCTTAATTTATCCACCATTAAGTGCAATCCCATTGATAAAAACTTACTAGGTCCCAAATGACCACCTTTGTGTATTTCCCACCATTTTTTTTGCTTGCTGCACCACAGTACAATTTGTTCAGCACATGCAGCCAAGCAGCCTGGCTGAGGTCAAGCCAATAATGGGAATTGCTGGATGACCTCTCTTTCCCTGAAAGGGAAGGAAGATCAATAACAAGAGAATTTCTATTCAAATTGTGAATTTTATGGGGCCTCACAGTGGCACGGAAATATGAGTTGGTGTCTCTGCCACCGTCAGGAGAAAAAGTAATGAATTTTAAATTCATGGGTTTTCCCACTTTCATGTTATTTTTCAGTTTTTAAAAAGGGAGTTTTTAAAAACCGTACTTATCAGTAACTGTCCCTCCAACCATGGAACAGACACTTGAGATGCTCCGGACAAATCCATAGTCTAGCAGTAATGCAGACGCCAGGAGACCTGCCAGAAGGTCAAAGCAACCTAAAAGCCCCAGGAGTACTCACTGCTGCTTGTGTTTAGGGCACCATAGGGAATGCCAGGGCTGGTGGCTTCGGGGATTTTGCAAAGGGGTGATGCAGTGCCAGATTTCGTGAGCGGAAGGTGACTCCAAGGGAAGTAAGGCAGCTCTGAAGCAGCAGCTATGCTTTGAGAAATCCTGGGATTAGGTAACACCTTCATTAAAAATTATTTGTGCCTTTTATGACAGTGCTTTTTATCTCTGGCATTACTTCAGTGGAGGGAAGAACCGGCTCCCAGCACAGGCACTGCACTATCACCCAGTTCACTGGTGCAGGACACCATTGCTTCCACTGATCCAGCCTGGAGAGGGCAAAAAAACCCCAAACAAGTCAGCTTTTGGTCAAACCACATTTGTAGAAGTGCCAAGAGCAAGGAAACACTGCCTTCTCTAGGTTATCTGTACAGGCCCCTCTGCAGACACACACTGAAAAGTGACTGAAGCATTAAGCAAAATAACATTTTTCCAGTAGTGTGCCAGAGTCTAAGGGGTTTAGGGTTTTTTAATGAATTTAAATGCCTAGTTCTCACTGTTAAACCAGTGAGATACCTCACTCCATGTGTTGGTTTTGCACAGCC
>VYZR01109164.1:30932-41422 GCA_013400675.1 Oxylabes madagascariensis | reverse complement strand
AAAGTCTGTGTGATTGCCTGGATACAATTAGATCTAAGGTCTTTGCAAACTGCTCCTATCAGTCAGCCTCGAGCCATTGATCTTACATCTAAAGCACTTATTGAAAAATAAATTATGGGTTTTTTGATCTAATCCACTATTAAGGATTCCTTTCTTCCTTTTTGAGGCTGGATAAATAAAATTCTTCCATCAGAACTTGCTTAATAATTATGCTGGACACATAGCGGACCAAATCCTGAGGGTGAAGCACAGCGAGGACTCAGAAGCTAAAGGCTGATTTCTTTTTCTCTGGTCTTTTCTTTTTTTGTTGGAAGAGCTATTCTTTACCCAGGCACTGCACAGTGCTAAGTGCATTCCAATAATCAGAGTATTGTCTGTTATCTGCCTCGAGCTGAGAAGCACACGTGCCACAGGGATGTGCCTGCTGCAGAGTGCTGCCCGAGGACTTTACCTTTCTCCTCCCACAGTCCTTGTCCTGCTTTTGTGCAGCTGCTGGCACTTGGTTCCAGATGCAAAAGTGTTTTTTCCTCCGAGGAGGGAGCGTCAGCATGCTTCCATGGGGATCCTCCAGCACTGAGACCATCAGACGGAGGGGCAGATGCCATGAAAACTTCGTGGCAGGGCTGGGACACAGCTCAGGTGGTCACTGTCCTTCACTCCTGCTGGGGTCTCTGGGGAGATGTTCAGATCTCTGATAGCCATGGAAATATATTGTGTCATCTCATTTTGTCACAGAAGGGAATAAATTCCCGAGCTCCACCCCAGCCTGCAGAAATGGTGGGGAGGCGGGATCCCACTTTTCCATCTCCCCCTCCAGCAGAGCAGGATGGAGATGTGCCTCAACACCACACTGTGCACCCTGCTGAGAAGGGTCCCTGTGAGCACCCTGGGAGTGGGGTCAGCCACAGGGTCAGGGACCCCAGAGCCCCTGCTCAACTCTTCTTCCCAGGGATGGACCTGAGGCTAAACAGATGCTTGACCGACAACAACATCAGTGTGACAAGGCTTGCCCTGCTATTTCCCAGCGAGGGTTTTTTTTCTAATACCCCTTTGAAAGCAGTGCAGCCAGCTCAGCTCTGCCTCTTGGATGCTGGCAGGCTGCCACCCTTTAATTAGGCCTGCTGTTATGTCTAATGCTGGTGGCAGTGTTTCAGGGCACCAGCGCAGAGCCTGTGGGAGTGGGAGCTGGAGATGAGGTGGCTGCAGAGCTGTGTGGTGACTTGGATGTTCAGGCTAACATGCCAAACTAAGAGTATTGATTTCATCCTCCTCAGTGGTCAGATCAGCTCGTGAGCACAGATCCAGCCAGGCCATAGGAAGACTCCTTTTCTTGCAGGGAAGAGGGCAACTGAGAGCAGAGAGCGTTGGTTTGAAACTCCACCCCTCACTTCGTGGCACAAAAGTGCTGCCAGAGCTCTCTGAAATTCCCTGGTACCGCGGGGTGTGCCCACAGCACAGAGCCAGCCCAGCAGGCTCAACCCTACACCCACAGCCTGTGCACAGGGGCACCCACACCTGGGTGAAGGGGGCCTGAGCTGAGCTCCCAGCCCGGGTGACAGGAGCAGGGACTGAGCAAGGGACAGCTTTAGCATCTCTCACTGTGCTGGAGGCCAGACTGCAGGTAAAGTCTGGGGAGTTTTCCCTCTGCTTCTGGCTGCTCCACATAGAGCAGCTCAAATTGATGTGGTCCCCCATCATGTGCATCAACAAAGTGAGCTGTGGCCAGGGACATTTCACTGCTACACAGCCTCTTTGCTGCAAGTCATGACTTGATTTCAGTGCATTCTTCAGCCTCACTCCTCCTCACACAACTCCCAAGAGCACAAGTCTGTTCTGCTCCTCTCCTCTCCTCTCCTCTCCTCTCCTCTCCTCCTGTTGTGCAACCCCAGGATTGAATTTCGGTGCCACTGTGCAATGACCACGCACAGGACAGGATGACGAGGCACAGCCGGGAGTCTGCAATCCCAAATCCATGTTCCTGCAGCTCCCTGTCCCCACAGCCAGCCGTGAATGCTTGGGAAAATCAGCCTCGCACTGCAAAACACGCTGGGATGCTAACTAGGATGTGGGACTCTGCCACCACCAAGTGATCAGTGGAAGGAAGAGAGAGCAGCCTGCTCGTGGCAGCACTTGTATAAGCTCAGGGCGGTGCCCAGCACCCTGAGATTTGAATTCTGCCTCCTGATCTCCAGCTGTGCCCTGCTGCCCCTCCCGATGTCCATCAGAGCAGTTCATCACTCCCCCAGCCCCACACGGCTGAGCTGACCTGCTCTGCTTGCAGATAATGCCACGGACTGAGCCGTGTTGCAATTAAATACTCGCCCGGTTCTATGCTAATGAGAAGCAGGAACAGAATGCACAATGGCCGATAATTACAGGTGAGCAATTACAGACACAATCTTCCCTCTTCCTTGTCCTTGCACTGTTTTTTCCACTGTTCCACACTTGCAGAGTGCCTGACACAGCAAGCAGAGCCCTGAGGATGATGAGCAGAGTAAGAAAAAAGCTCTTTGAAGCACGTCCCTGAAGCTCCATGAGCCCTGATCATCCCTTCATGCCGTGTTTCTGCAGCCCTGCTGGCCAGGGTGGCGAGCAGGAGGTCCACTTCAGGTGGTCCGAGCTGCTAAAAGTAGTGTCATTAAGAAACCCCAACTTAATCGTGATAATTGAATTAAAGGAATATGGTGGAATTTTTCCTGCTTGTTTTCAAGAGGGCTTGTAACTTGCTAAAACTTTTTGAAATCCAGCTGCTGTAAATAGCAACCCATGTGCTTTCCCAATCGCTCACCTTTCTTGCTCAATACCGAGTATCTATTTAAGAACTGTTTTTCAAAACACTGTGCACTTTGCACAATTAATTTGGGGAAGTCTGGGGTGTGTCCCAATGCTCAAAAAAGCGTTGTGACAAGCCAAGGAGATCATATGTATTAAGTCAACCTATAGAAACAAAAAAGCACATTTTTATACATGCAATCTCTTGCAGGATTGCTTAGAAATCGTGAAGTGTTTTAAACAACGCCATAATACTCTGAAATGCCAAATGTCACATGAAATATTATTCAGAATCACTTCTCTCTCCTTCCTAACCTGCCTGCAAACAGGTGGGATCTGCACAGCCCGGCCGTGGGTGCTGGGAACAGCATCAGCTGTGAGTGATGCATTATTAACAACTGGAATTATTAACTCTGCTTCAGAAAGCTGCTCTGTGCCTCTACACATAGTCGTTTGCAAAATTATTTGGAAAATTCGTCTTGCACCTGATCCTTCCCTTTTTTAATGAACCATGTCGTGCTGTCAGACAATGCTGATGGACAGCATAAAGCAAGGAGAAAGGGAAATAGCACCTGAAACGACAGGCAGAGCCTTTCCCACAGAGCACCTCCCTCACAGAGTTAAAGCAGAGCAGAACAAGGGGAGATCAAAAGAGAAATTGCACCTGGGAGGGAATGGCAGTGTGGTGGGACCTGAGTCCCTGTGGGGAAGGTGAATATCTCAGTTCCTCACCTACTGCCAAAGCTTTTAGCCTCCAGGAAGGTGCTGATGGTCCCTGGCTCCAGTTTGGTCCCCTCCTCTATTCCCTGGCTCTGCTTTTCCAGCTGCAGCTCCAGCGGCAGCTCCAGGGAGAACCTCTCTGCCCATGGGGCATCGTTGCTTTTTGTCTCCTTCAACATCTGGTTGGGAAATAGGAAAACTCCCTCTTTGTAGTGACCAGAGATACTCCTGGGCTCCAGGGGAGCTGTATAACCACTGGAACCCTTGGCATCCTCACTCCGTGCTCAGGTCTGCATCTCATTCCTATTTCTGCTGCTCTTCTCTTTTTCCAAGCAAATTACTGAGGAATCCTCCACCCACCAAGCACCAACCCAACCTTCATCAGATAATGCTGCCTGCAAAAGTTTTAAGGCAGGGATTTTTGTGTGGTTGACATTCATTTTCAAGCTTCACGGTGTCTTGTAGGCCCTGTGAAAGAAAGAGACAGGTGGGAATGATTTAATGCCTCCCCTGCCCTGCTAGGGTGATGTTTCTCAGCTTCCAAAGGGAGGAGATGTGTGTGAAGCAAGAGGGTAAGAGGAATTTCTGTGGCCACTGGTTTTGGGATAAGCAGGTACAGTTTGTCATGCAGTCTAAAAGGAGATCTTGCTTCTGCATCTCCCAAATTCTTGCTTCTCTTCTCTCTGGGCCTGCACCATGAAGGAAACTCACTGACTGACCATCATCCCCTGGAGGTTCTGGATTTGACCAGTGATCCTGCTGTGCTGAGGCAGAGAACAGCCAGGGGCATGACAGCAAACACCCTTCAGAGGGATGACCCAGCTCCTGCACATCTTGTTTTGCTACAGCTCCTGTGTTATTCAGTCCCTTAAATTACACTGAAAGTGATTCATGTTCTCTGTCCTCAACTTCTCCCTCCAGCACGGCTGCACTCTGGTCAGGCAGAGGTCAGAACCAGCAGGACGTGATTACTCATTATATAGAGAAGGACTTTCAGTTCTTCTTTTCCCTTTTTTTTTTGTTCCAGGATGGTGTGAACTCAGATCACAGCAGTTGTGACATCCAGTGGCAGCTCTGTAGCGTTAGGAGTCCCCCAAGACAGCTTACCAAGACAGCTTTCACAAGAAGAGCCCTCTCATCATCACAGTCAGGAAAAGGAGATTCCTATTACTTACAGCCACAGCAAACTCCCTCTCTTCAGGCCAGAAGCCTCAGCAAAGCCCAGGGTGGCTGATGAGATGGATTTATTTGCTAAAACCCTGTTTGCTGCAAGCCAGACCAATAAAGAGACCTGCTGGAAGTCTCAGCTCTCCAGACCCAGGAGGGCTCTGTTTCCTTTGCCCTGTACTATCTTTGCACACATCTGATTCCAAATGATTTTTCTAGAGGTCAAACTAGCTTCAGCAACACGTATTTGGGCTTGGAAGAGGAAGACACTAGATAATTTCACAGGCAGAAATATTCTGAGCATCGTTGCAGCTTTGCCTGCAGTGAGCTGATGCTTCCTAAATGCTTCATCTTCGTCCTGTCACTGTGTCCCTTTTCACTCCTCTTCCCCACGCCTTTGTAGTTGGATGCCTGACACACTCTCTGTTAGTCTCTGCTGCCTCATAATGAACATCAAAAGAATGAAAAGATTATGAATCGGAGATCAGGACCCAGAGCAATTGTTAATAGCAGGGAATGCATTAGGCATACCACAGCTCAATTGGAAATAGATTCTCCATCTGCCTTTGTTACACAGATCTAAAGGCAGGCTTGGCATTGTCTCAAGCAGACAGAGATGGGGTTGAGACAAGGTTTTTTATGAGAAAAGCCAGGAGTCAGGGAAAATCCTTGTGAGATGAAGGTTTTTCTAAATTAGAGTGATCTGCAGCCTGCGGGTCAGGCTTTGGAAGGCAATGGGCAGGCAGGGAGAGCAGCATCCCTCTGGCAGCAAATTCATAACCAGGGAGCTGAACAGAATCCAGCCCCTCCAAACATGGAGAGGTGGCCACAGTGGCTGACAGGGGTGAGGCTGGGAGCTTGGCAGAGCTGACAAGGGCTGGAAGGATCCAGGGATGTGTTACCCTCCCCCTAGCAAGGGCACCTTTCTCTGGAGAAAACGCACTTGATAACTGATGCTGAAGTGTTGGACTTTACACCTTGAGAGGGCTTTTAGAGACACAAACACTTGAAATTCCTGCCTGAAATGGCAGCATCTCCAGAGAGATAACAGAGATGGTGTCTTGGTGAAGGAGTGCTGCCCAAAGGGCCTGGGCAGATGCTGCTGCATCGTTTCACAGGAGCCACTGGAGAGGGAGAGAATAACAACAAGCTTCAGACCCTCTTGGCCAGACACTGCCCAGCACCTGGGGGCACCAGTTTTCATTATCATAGAAGCCAAATGGCCAAATAAACAAGATAAAGTTAGCTAGACTGCTGATTCTCCTGATCTCAGACGCAGAGATTTGTTTGCCTTCCACGCTCCAGAGAAACGTGTTTCCCATTATTCCGTGTTGCTTATACAACTACATGTGCTTGGAGAAGAAGTGTCACACAGGAAATACAAGCTTTGGCTTACAGAAAAATCCCCCAAATACTGTGCCTGAAGGACCCTCCAGCTTGTAGGACACCTGATGGGAGCCTCTGGTGACAGCTACTGCTCTCAACTGCCCTGGCACGACTCAGAAGAAACTCTTTTGGTTCAGTTAAGTTGGGCAGAGACAAGAGCAAAGTTGTCTATGTTTGTGTTTGGAAGGGAGCTGGCAAACCCAGGGCTCCATCATCCTCCCTGACACACACAAAGAATTAATGGATTTGCATCTTTGTAAGGGGAAAGAGAACTGGGCCCACATTGAGCAGTAATTATGAATTAAACTGAATTAAATTTTGATACATGTTATGGATATGTTAGTTACTATATAAAGTAATATACTTAATTAGCCCAGGAAGTCTATTAAATATTACATAAGGTTACCAATGAGCTCCTGCAGGTAGCGAGCGAGCTGACATTTGTAGGTCTCCTCACATGAGAACCTGGTGGCAGTTCTGGAGATATCCATGGACTCCACAAATGGGCTTAAACTCTCCCCCTCAGATTGCTTAGTGACCCCAAGTTTTTTGAAGTCTGACGGAATGCAAAGGAGCCCACTGTGCCACAGCTTGCACCGTGGCCCAGAGAAACCCAGCTCATTTCTCTACAGCTGCTCTGTTTTCCACCTGCCTGGGAACAGAACCAGCTTTGATCAGAAATGTTTTAGTCCTCCCCAAATCTCCTTTTGTCACTCCTAACCCACATAGCTCGCTGCCATTAAGAGTATTAGAGACAAAGGCCAGCCTTGCCTCTTAAACCATCCCCTGATGGAGTACCAAATTTAACAGATACCTTTTCAACAGAGCTTTAACATTCACTCCTCCATGTGGCAAAATGCTTCCAGCATGGTTGGTAGCAGCTGCACACAGATTTCACATCTTCATATTCAGACCCTGCTGTCTCTCTCTGAAAACATCTATCGGTCTGAACAGCAGCTGCCAACTCAGTCCAAGCTGACAGATGTAGGATGACTTCTGGTTTCATTCCCCACTGTGCTCTGAAAATCTCATTTGAAAATACAGTACTGAATTTGCCTTGACAAGAATCAGGTGTTAACTCTGATCAGACGGTTACTTCATTACTAATGGCATTACTCATCCTGCTCTGCGGTGCTTTCCTCCCCCAGAGTATTAAACTCAACATTCCTGTGCTCACAAAAGTGCTGTTGGATTGAACAAGGGTAGAAATGTGACTTTTTGTGGTGACAAGGTGATTTGTAATTTTAAGGAGCTCGTTTCCTAGGAGCCAAAAGCAGCCATGGCAGATCGAGACAGGTCCAACTACGAAAAGTCTCCCTGTACTAAAGGATGCATTTTTTAACACTTCGGGAGTTTGGATTTGCAGGTTAGAGCTGGGAATTGAGAGAAAGAACAAAGGAAGGAGAGGGAAGATGGAAGGAAAAGAAAGAAGTGAAAAGGTACAGGACACATTTTGAACGCAGGTGGACACACACTGTGCTCTGATGGGGACAATTCTCCCCAGAATTTGTGATCCTTCTCAGGGACATGGTGGCTTTGTAGCCATTTGCAGCTCTCAGCAGGTGTTGCTTTGGGAGTGATGTTAGTTCCTCCCACCTTTCTGAAAGCTGGCTCACAGGTTATTTCTTAGCATTTTCAAGGATTATTCCGGTCATCATTATCTTTGTTCGACATCAAACTCACTCAATTATGTCCCTTGCAGTATGGCAAGGATGAGACCTTCTGCCACCAGCAGAAGCTGTTTTGAGACCTGGCTGGGCTGGATGACGCACATCCATGATGAAGCCACCAATTTCATCATGTCCCAGCCAGGTTTGGATTGCCGTGCTGATTTTCAGTCCTAATAACTCCCCAAGTTTTGACAGACAAGTTGTTGTTGGGTTTGTTTTTAAGAGAAATATATATCAAAGAGTAGCATTTCACTGCAAAGGCATCCCCAGCATGAGAAGTGCTCCCCTGGTGTTTTCTGTGTCCTATGCGTTGGTGCTACATGGTGAAATATTTATACTGAGGGTTTGTGCTGTATCTTGAGGGTCTGGCAAAGCAGGAGCTCAAGGGCTCCTTGAAGATTTTGCCCTCAGCCACTCTGGAATCTCTTTTCTCTGCCACACTGCCCTTCTCTTTACTCATGTGTGCTGGTAACTTGTGAGGGGATCTCAAAAAAGGGAATTTTCCAAAGAGAATAAACATGTCCTACGATGAAAGGCAGAAGAAAAGGAAATAAAACAAAGAGATGGGTTTCATAGTGACAGATATTTGTGTGAATGCCAGAGGACTTTCAACCTTCATCAGTAAAGACATGAACACAAAGAGGTTTTTTAATAATGTCTTTCTTTAAAGTTTGTTTCAGAGACCAACTGGCTCCATGGGACAGAAGTATGCAATGGGAAAACTACAACTTGTGTATATCCTCCTCGTTCTAGGTTTATAGAGAGCTGTCTGTGGGCAAGATGGTGCAGACAAGAGAAGAGTTTTTGACTGTGAGGGCAGTCTGGAGGGCAGCTGGAACAGACTGGAGGTCTGGAGGGGTTATGGAGTCTTCATTCCTGGAACTATTCAAACCCCAACCAAAGCCCTGGGCAACGCGCTGTACCTGACCCTGTTTCAGCAGAGGAGTTGGCCTAGAAAATCTCAGGAGGTCCCTTCCAGACTGAACCATCCTGTGATCTGCCACCCCCAGATCCTGCTTCTCAGGCACAGCCTCAGAAAAAACAGAAATGAGGCTCAGGAGAGCTTGGAGCTGAGCTGTATCTCTGACTGTCTGGAAAGGTTCCACTGTACAGCTCCACAGGGATTGCACAGTGGTCAGGAGATCTCCCTGCCCAGGAGAGGACCCCATGGCCTGATGCAGGGTGATCAGAATACCCTATATTTACTTATATAAGCACTTATGAGCATGTGGGATATCTACACATGGCATATGTACTGTGTAAGTCAGGTCCAAACGTGAGCTGTCAGACCATCTGCTTGCATGTCTGAGTGTGATCTGCTTTAACTACAGGTTGTGTGATTTCCTTTATTTCCAAGATGGCATGTTTCCTGAAATATGTTAGAAATACACTTGTCTGTTGAAGAAAGAGAGAAACATCAGGAAACCTGTAATCTGAGCTCTATCACCTCTTATTTATCCAACAATCCTGGCAATTTACTCTGGGAAAACAGTAACTGTGATTTGTCCACATTGTGTTATACCACTTTATAAATTATCTTAGGTACAAAGTAGGGGGTTTGCTTTCCATCCGGATGGTGAAAATTCTGAATAATGGATGACAGCTAACAAGCAGCAAACTGCTCCTAGGGATAGGAGCTGCACAGCACACACCTCATCGTTTGGAATTTGCAAACATTTCAATGAATACTAACGCTTGACTGAGTAGCTGGAGATTAACAATGACACCAAATCACAAACAGCCACACAGTGAAAGTGGCTCGCGGGTTCATTAAACATCACGGGCTTCAAAAACCAAAAAAACCTCCTGTTTCTCCATCACATCTGTGGTGACTGGCATAAAATTCACTTCCTCTTTGCCGCAGCCAGGCTGTGGTGAAATCCCGGCCCAGCCGGGTGGGTGGTTGGTCTGATCATCCTCAAAAAAGTGGTCTGATCACCCTCAAAAAGCGGTGCTGAATCCCCTCAAGGCCGTTTTCCCCGGAGTTCCCCGCACGCCGCATCCCCAGCGCTCCACGAGCCCACAGTGACATCCTCTGTCGGGATGCGGCAGCAGCGGGGCCCGGGACATCCATGGAGGGGACAGGACTGGGGACATTTGTCTCCCTTGAGGAAAGGGACACAAGTGCCAGGCAGCTGCAGAGCTGCTCGTTGTGCTGGAAAAGCCAGCCCGGCTCTGAGCACGGAGCCAGCGCTGGGCACGCTAAGGGACAGGACGAGGCTGGTTCGTGCTGAGGACACCCTTTGGTGGGTGCCACAAAGGCCACCCCTTCAGGAGGAGTGCTGAGAAGCGTGTAAATGACTTACCGCGATTCCAGAGAGCCCTCTCGGCCCCCTCCCAGCCCCCTCCCAGCAGGATAGCGCCTGTGGCAGTGTGTTTGAAGAGGAATTCTGTGAGGCTGTAGTAGTTTCCTGAGGTGAAAATAGCTTTTGGAGCAATCAGAAGGTGGCAAACCCCCTGGGCATTAACTACAGGCTCGTTTCTGGGTTTGCGCAGTTTTCTTGCTTTGCTTATGTTCTCTCAGTTCCTCACACCTTATCAGAATTCCCCAGAAGGTCGGGGTCTCCAGCCAGCACCCTTCTCTGTTTTGCAGCTGCTGCTCTGCTCATCCCCGTGCTGTTCTCCAGAGGTGATGATAGCAGAAGTGATCCTGCCCCTGACAACACCTGAGGATGTTTCCTCTCCTGCCACCTGGAGCAGGCACCGTGCACAGGGGCTGTACAGTGGTGGGTAACTTCATCCTGCAGAATCACCAGCTGGAACAAGTCCCCAGAC
>VYZR01109164.1:0-30289 GCA_013400675.1 Oxylabes madagascariensis | reverse complement strand
CCCTCCCGCAGTCCCCGACACCCTCCCGCAGCCCCTGGTACCCTCCCGCAGTCCCCGACACCCTCCCGCAGCCCCCGGTCCCCTCCCGCTGTCCCCGACACCCTCCCGCAGTCCCGGTCCCTCCCGCAGTCCCGGTCCCTCCCGCTGTCCCCGGTCCTTCCCGCTGTCCCCGGTCCCTCCCGCAGTCCCGGTCCCCTCTCGCAGCCCCCGGTCCCCTCCCGCTGTCCCGGTCCCTCCCGCAGTCCCGGTCCCCTCTCGCAGCCCCCGGTCCCTCCCGCTGTCCCCTCGGTACCCGCGGGTCGCCCGGGACAGGCACGGTGCAGAGCCCCGGTCCCACCGGGAACGGACCCTCCGCCTGCAGGTGCCTTCTGCATCCCCCTGTACGTGCCCTATGTGCTGACGGGGAGATGGATCTTCGGGAGAAGCCTCTGCAAACTCTGGCTGGTGGTTGATTACTTGCTGTGCACCTCTTCGGTCTTCAACATCGTGCTAATTAGCTACGACAGGTTCCTCTCGGTGACAAGAGCGGTGAGTCCTGTCATGGCAGCGGAGAGGGACGTGACTCTCCTCCTGCTTTATTCTCCAGATTCTCTGCATTAATTAAAAGTTCTTTAAATCCTCCAGAAATTATGACTATTTCAGCCCGGAAGGCAATAATCATCCACAAATACATCATTCAGCAGTGGTTTCTGATTAGTGTTCCTGGCATAATTAAATCACTTAAGGCTCAGTCCCCGTTGTGCAGGTGTTCCCTTCCCAGGTGACAGGATTGTAGTGTACAAGCACGCCAGCCAGGTAAGCAGACTTTTCACTAACTTGCAAGAGCTTGTTATGCCCAGGACAAACAAGTGGATTGCAGTCAGACTCGCAGCTTCTCCCTGGCTAGCTCGGCAGCAGATTACACTGCAGGCTTTGGCAGGGAACGTGTGAGGTCTCGGAGTGTGTGGGAGATCAAAATATTCGGCCTTTTGTAGGAGGTAATGAGCATTTCACAGGCAGATCTGACCCACTGCTGTTTGCTCATTCCCCGACTACAAATACAACATGGATTTAGCCCAGGAGTTTGTCAAGTCCCTCTCCTTGGGACAGCTCAGGTAAGTGGTGGGTGCAGACAACTGCCAGGCTCCAGCCAAGTCAGTACATTTCCACTTAGCAGACATCGTATTTTGGAGCTGTAAAATGAGTGTTCTCATGTAAGAGTGTGGCTCATCTCGCAATTGCTCCCGTTGCCTATGGCATATCAATTTGTTGGACTGTAGGCTTGGATATTGCCTAGCAACTTTACCAGGAATGCTGATAGTCCATTTGTGAGGAGCCTCAGGCAGCTGGGGTGTGGGACTGCGTGTGAGAAAAGGCTTTCCTCTTGCAGGTTGCCTACAGAGCCCAGCAAGGCAACACCAGGCAAGCAGTGCTGAAGATGGTGCTGGTGTGGGTGTTGGCGTTCCTGCTGTACGGACCTGCCATCATCAGCTGGGAGTACATATCAGGCCAGAGCATCATCCCCACCGGGGAGTGCTACGCTGAGTTCTTCTACAACTGGTATTTCCTCATGACAGCCTCCACGCTGGAGTTCTTCACCCCTTTCATCAGCGTGATGTTTTTCAACCTAAGCATTTACCTGAACATACAGAAGCGCACCAAAATGCGCCTGGATGTGTTCCACGAAGTGCACAACCAGTCCTTCACTGAAGAGGTGGAAAGGAGCCCAGAAGCAAAGCTTTCTTTGAAGTGCTGTAAGTGGGAGCAGAAGGAGTCAGCTGAAACCCTCAACCTCTCTAAGAGCAAAGCTCAAGCAGCAGCCTCCTCTTCCAGCCTGGATGCCAACGAGCTGCTGGCAACAGGCTCAGAGAGCTCCAGGAAACCCAAGTGTTGCAGCAAAAAGAGCTGCAAAAATTCAGCCTCCACTTTGTCCTCAGAGAAACGAGTGAAGATCGTGTCCCAGAGCACGACTCAACGCTTCAGGCTCTCTAGAGACAAGAAAGTGGCCAAATCACTGGCAATCATTGTGGGCATTTTTGGCATTTGCTGGGCTCCCTACACTCTCCTGATGATCATCCGCGCTGGCTGCCATGGCCAGTGCATCTCAGAGTTCTGGTATGAGACTTCTTTTTGGCTGCTGTGGATCAACTCAGCTGTCAACCCCGTCCTATACCCTCTCTGCCACTCCAGCTTCAGAAGGGCTTTTATTAAACTCCTTTGTCCCAAGAAGCTGAAGGTTCAGCCTCATGAGGCCCTTCAGAGCTACTGAAAGTGAAGCCAGCCCAGTGTGAGGATGAGAAGAGCCTTGGTTTACTTCTGCTATACTGGAGCTTGTTTCCTTGGAAGAACCCAGGAGCAGTGGTGTGGGGCAGATGAGGAAGGCAGAAGAGAGCCCACTATTAACTCATTTCAGTTCATCAACAACAAAATCCCACCGCAAAGAAGGATAAAGGGGTTTATTGACATTAACCACAGGTAGTGAAAGCTGCGTCCGCCACTTGCAGGTACCACAAAAGAGCTCTGCTGCCACCTAGTCAGCCTGAGCAGCACCAGCATTTTGCTCCAATAAAATGAGAAGTGGAAAAAAAAAATCTAATAAAAATAAATATCTGGCTTAAACCACGGCACTAAACTACAGCTTAGCTGTTGGCAGACCTGATCTTTCTCATAAATGAGAGCATTTTTTCTCACACCTATTACACATAGATGATGATACAGAAAGAAAAGAACAAACCTCAGAAAGAAAACATCTCATTTATCATTTTTGTTACAGCAGCTGCAGCCATAATCTGGACCCCTGTTTCATGGGGTGCAATACATGTCCCTTCCACACCCCAAGGAGGGACTGATCTCTGCCCTGAGGAGTTTACAGCCAGGCTCTGAGACATTGAGCATCTTGAAGTTTGCTGTTGGCATTGCCTGATCCCTCCCTGCTTCAAAACTGCTCCGATTTCCTGTGGGTCCTGCCACACACCCCCAGTGTTCTCGTGGGAGTGCTTCCCTCCTGCCCAGAGCCACGGCACAGGAATGAGCCCTGGGAGCCCCCTAGGAAAGGTTCCTGTGCCTCTGTGAAAGGTGCCAGCACAGTACCAGCTTCTCCACAGGCTCCACCCTGGCAAGACATTTTCAAATCTCTTCTGCAGGATCTTAAAGATACTCTGCTGGCACTGTGTTAGGGAATGACAAGCTCAGAGAGAAGCAAATCTTGTGTTGTTTTTTTTTTTTATGTTCCTTTTTTTAATGTTCCTTTCAGACCGCTTAAGTTTTTCAAGTTTCAGAACTCTTGCATTCTTTCTTTTAAAATACCTCACTTCATTGGAGACCTGGGTTGAGCTGATTCAGTCAACACAAGAATCAATTATTTTACTGTTTAATTTAAAATTTTTTTTAGAGCTGTCAACCAATTACACAGATAGAGTCCAGATTCAGGAGACCAGGGCTCTAGCCTTGGTCTTACCATAAAATCCTGGGCATTTTATCTCTGCTTCCCATCTCATGCTTCATCACAGTTGCCCATTTTTTCTGCAACCTCTTTGGGCACAGAGGCAGTATGACCAAAAAGCAGATTAATTCCACTGCTGGCACTGCTCAGTGACGTAGTAACACAAATAAGTAATTAGTTGCCATGGCAAATGCTCATATTTAACAGTATTGCACAGGGAATGTGCAATAAGTCTGAAAGCTGCATTTACAAGTAAAAACCTAAATGTTGTAAAGTAGTACCCAAAAGCTTATGATGTTGTGATTGCCAATTAAGTTTTGCTGTTGCAAGCAAACTGCTTTTTGGCTGCTGCTATAAGAACATGCCATCCGACTGTATCTCAGTGATATTCGTGAAGTAGATCAGTATTGTCATCTGAAGTCAAGTTTGAAATTATGTCTTGTCTTGTGTATGTGATATTTCAGACTTGTGACACGTTCTGTCAGTCTGTTAGATATGGGTTAAAATGCACCCTGGAAGTACCTGTGCTATGAATCGACAGGATAAATGTTGAACCTTTCCCTGTGTCTGCTCCCTTCTGAAAACTTCAATAAAGTATTTTTATAAGAAGCTTGCTGAATGTTTTATGGTGAACAAGGTGTTGTCGGAAATGATAAAATCCATCTGGAGGCAAAACTTCTATGGATTTGCCTGAGGAGGCAGATATACATGTCACAGAAGAATCAGCTCCTGAAACAGCTGAGTTTCCCTTCCCTCTGGTGAGCAGGTTCCTGACAGCCCCCTGAGGGTGTGGTGAGTGCACATCACTCAATTCTCTCCAGCTTCTGGTCTTTTCCAGAGCATGTTACGTGCAACTGGGATCTGGAGAAAATACATCAGCAATAACTCTTCTGTAACTCACAAACCCCACTGGTCTGCCTAAAAATGACAAAGCCATAACGTGACAAAGGCACAGTTTCCAGCTGTGGTTCTCTTCAGCTGTTCATCAGGAGAGGTGGAACTACCAGATCATTCATTCTGATAAAAAGGTGCCTCTTGTGACACCTTCCTTTCCCAGAGGGAAGAAAAGGATTTAAATCCTTGTGAACCTTTTGCACAGTATTTTCATGGTCTTTGACCTCCATGTGGGCAGAATTATCTACACTTGGCTGAAAGTAATTTTATTCATTGTTGGATTTCGCAGGGAAGATAATTATATTCCTTCCTGAAAGAAGAGCTCTTGCTTTGCCAAATAAAAAGGAAAAATAACTACTTATGCCTGGACATGAGGTCACACCTGAGCCTGGTTTTCATACTGAAGACCTTGGGAGCTGCTCTGAAGTTTCAGAGTAGCTGATGACGAATTCAATTATGCTAAAAAGAGTATTTGAATTCTGCTGATTTTCAGTGTTCAGAATATAAATGCCTATATGTATTTGGAAGAGGCAGGGACTAGGGAGCTTCTAGGCATAATCCAACAGGAATTGTGAAAATGCATAACCACTAGACAAGGCAAGGCTGCTTGTCAACCAGCCCAGCAAAACCCCTGTGTATCATTTATTTGCCATACCTGCTAAAAAAATGCCTCTTTCCTATTGCGTAGGCATAAGCTAAGCAGGCAGGACCCGTTTTCAACAACCATGAAGGAAGTCTTGCTGTAATTATGAATATGATTCAAATATTTGGGGAAGCACATAGGCTTCATTTCCACAGCACATCTCCACAGAGAAAAGAAACCTGGCTAATTCCAGAGAGAAGCATCCAATTTATGCAGAGAGTGTTGGTAAACAGCATTCACGCAGCTGCAAGTCATGCCAGGGAGCTTTTTGGGTAAGTGACTTCCCACAGGAGCAGTGTAGAGGTGATGCCATTCCCCTCTCTTGATATAAACCTACACTCCATTAACTCGAGGACATAAAGGCTGCCCTAACAAGGTCTGTGGTCTTTTTCTACAGCAGCATCTGCATATCAATAAACTATCAAAAACCTTTTTTTTTAAGCACAGCTACTTTCTTTCTGTCTCTCTAAATGCTTCCTCCCTAATCAGCAGTAATGAGAGATCTCGTTACACAGACAGAGGAACTTTGCTCCCGCAGCCTCTCCTCCGGCCCCTCCTCAATTACCATCCCTTATTTGTTCTCTCCAACCTGCAGTTATAGAAATTGCTCCATTGTTCCATAGACATCACTGAAGCTTCATTAGCTCAAGTAGGAGGCTGGAGAAGAAGAGAGAATGCAAGAAGGAGCTTTTGTTGGAAAACACCTGTCTGTGATAATTAATGAGATTTGCTGGGAGGAAAGGGCTTTGAATTTAGCAAGACGTGATTATATTTTGATTTGAAAGAATGCTAATGGTTTGTAAATGACCATTCATTTTCACAGCAGAACTAGGATGGAAAAGACCAAAGGTTAACATTCTTGCCAGAAAGAACTTTACCAATATGATCTGTGTGAGGGAAGATTAATTTTTCACAACCTCAGCTGTGGAGCAGTGACACCAGTACAACTTTGCAGCACAGACCTGGTCCTAAAAGAGACCTCCCGCACTCTACAGAACTTGTTCTGCAAATAGATGAGGCACAATAAGGAGTGTTATCTTTCCTTCTGATGTGAAAATTGCAGACAAGAATAAAAACACTGCGAGCTGTCCTGGATGAGTGCCACAAAAGAGAAAAGCTCTCTCAATTTCTGACACCACAGAGTCAGCCTTTCATGCAAGATTGCACAGATGCTCCTGTGGACAGGAGGGAACTCACAGCATTCCTCTGTTCCCTTAACCTTTAAGTCTCCTCCTTTCCTGCTTACAACAATTTTCTGTCAATATGGTTGCATTTGCAGGATTAAGGAATTATGGGGGTTTAGAAAAGCACTTAGGAACTCTGCAGGGTGAAATGTCTTACCTATAACCCAGTACCACCATTTTATCGAGATTTAAAACTATCGTTGGCATTTACTTCAACAAACCCATCGCTACCTGAGGAAGGAACACTTGTGAACACTTCAAAGGCAAAAAACCCCAGCTCTGTCCCTGCACCTCTTGCTGAAAGCTCAGGAATGTCGATGACTCAATCAGCACTATTTTGATTGCTAAAGATGCATGAGCATCACTTATTTACAAGCCCCGCATTTTTACTCCATAATTTGGAAGCTGCTTGCACAGTCTGGGCACAAAAGGGAGCTAATACTCAATCCAAGTACCAAACATCACAGGTAGAGCAATGTGCGCACTTTTAGGGGGGAAGAACAAGACTATTTTTCCATTTTTAATATGCTACAATCTGGCTGGGTTTTTTTGTTTGTTTGAATGACCTAGATGCACTGAGCAGGACCTTTGGTTGGATTGTAAAGGCTTCATGACAGAACTGGAGTTTTTTACATGCAGGCTGGACCTACAACTTAAACATCTGTTCTTCTAAGCACAAAAATGTGTTTGTGATGTGACACTGACTTTGGAATTATTTTTAACACAATATCCTGGGATTTAGCAGCACAATTAACACTGAAGGAAAACGGATTGCAAAGTAGTTAATAATCTCATTCAAGATCTCTCTGAGCATTCACAAACAACAAGCTCTCTGCTAGGAGGACACCAACAGTTCTGGCAAATGTTTTAGCTGTTAACAGCTCACACACAGCTTTAGCCTTTAGAAGTCGTTTATTGAAGAACAAAAAATAATGGGGGTTGCATATAAACACTTGAACACAAGGCTGCAATACACCCTGAAGTGTCCATGAATTGAAGACAGATTGACAAAGCAAAGCAATCACCCTCCATTATGAAAGTAATTTATACTTTATTCTCTAAGAAGCACGATTTTAACAGATCACTATGGTTAAAACACCATTTAATATCCCTGACACAGCTTGTATTCAAAACATACAGGGCTAAAATAACACGTGTAATACTTTTATGAAGCCTATGGCCAGTGCTCTGGGAATTAAGCTGTTATCCAAGAGCTTTCATGAAAGGAACAAGATCTTTTGTTGCTGCCATTAAAACTTTTAATCAAAATGAAGGTTGCAGAAGACCTTATGGAACTGTATAGGCAGAGGAATGCCGAGACACAGCTAATTCCAGAGTAAGGAAAGAACTGAAGTTAAATATGATGACTGTCATTGGAAGAGTACAGCACCAGGGCAATATAAAACCTCAGCAGAGGACCAAAATGCCCAACACATCCTTCCTGAAGCTCTCACTAGGAAGAGCTCATGCAGACAGAAGCCTGCAGAACAGTTCATCTTTATTTCAGAGAGATAAAGAGCTGAAATACCTCAGAAATTCCCCTTCACAAGTCCCACATGCTCCTGTCCTCTACTACGAAGTGACAATTTTGAAAATGACATAATCTCTGAGAACACAGGGATTATACTGATTTTCTTTGAAAAATCCCCAGAAATTCAACCTTCTTCACTCCCCTCTTGAGAGATGCTCCAGCAGTACTGAACAAATCATTAATAGCTGGGGAAATCAGAAATTTAAGGTCATTATGATTGACTCATCTTAATAACCATGTTCTCACCTCAGCAGTTATTTCACTGAGAACCAACACTATGCACCACTTCAGAAAAGTGCCTTCCAGTCACCATTTGTAAATATGGAATATTTGTAATCAATATTAATCACTCCCAACTGTGGCATAACAAGTTATCAAATCAGAATTGCCTCCTTCACAACAAAACAACACAAGGCATAAATTTCACTTTGCCTAAATGCCACTTTTACAACAGACTCTGAAGAGGTGTTTGTGAGCTGGCAGAATCCACCAAATTGCCTTTGAAAAAGCAGACATATTAACTGAAAGACCAGAATGGGCACAGCATTTTCTGAGAAAATCTGAACAAGCTCCTTCTTTATTCAATCACATTTGAGGCCCTCTGCAATTATTTTCTCCATTAATGTATGAGCACTCAGGCTTTCCTGGCATGAAAGAGGGAATATAGCTATTTTTTAGCTTGAATATTAACTAAAAGCAAGTCTTCTACTGTGCTCCTATTCATCAAGTGCCCTGGTTAGCTACATGTGATATCAGTTTTATTTCAGGCTAAATACTTTAGGAAAATAACTTCTGTAGCACTAATTTAATTTAGTCTCAACATACAATTCTAGAACCATTCTGTTGATCAGCTTCAGAAGCCACTTCAAGCCATTGAATAACAATTACAAAAATCACTATCTTTAGAACATTTAATTAGTGATAATTACATCAATTAGTAGCACCAGATAGTAAATTGTACATGTTTCACATAGCAATTGTTGTTATCCATCTACAGATTAAGTTTTATTTACTGTGAAGGAATTTCTGAATGCCTTAAAACATAAATAGGAGATGTGTGAGTGAGGTCTCCTAAAGCTCCTAAACACTGCCATGGACTGCAGTTCCATGAAGAGGGTAAAGTGGATACTGGAGCATTATTTCCCAAATTCCAGGTCATCTATCTTGCTACAGAATTTCTGTGTGAATCTGCAAGTTGCTAGGGTCCAAATCCAGAAAGATATTTTAATTCAAAATATTTAAAATTCAGTGGGATGTAGACTTTTCCAAGCCCAGCTAAGTTTGGACCTCAGTCTTCCATGATTCAGTTTTTACCACTGAAAGAAGATTAAAAAATGACTCAGAAACATAAGGTACCATAATTGGAAAAAAAAAAAAAAAATTAAACCCATGAAATTTTCATCCATCAAAAACCATTTTCCTAATGGCCACAAATTAGTTAATGAAACTAGAAAATTTTGGGTGATTTAGAAACAGAGATGTGTTAGCTTGCCAAAATAAAATACATTTTTTCAGTCTATAGATATAAGGGGCAAAGCACAGCTGATGTGGCACCCAACCCATCGCAGAGTGGGGCAAGCTTCAAACCCACAACTCCTGGCTCTGGAGTTATTTAATGTTATCACATTCTGGGTTTCTTAGAGTTCAGCATCCCAATAATTGTTTGTTTGCACTGCTTTAAGCTTCCATTACGTGTGGGGGTGGGTAAGTGAAGAGAAGGAACATTTTCTAAAGCCATGCAGTAAGAAAATATTGATTTAATACAGTGACATTTTTACCAGGTTACTTTTTAAGTGTGATAAATGTAAGTCCTGTCTGGACAAAGCACTCTAGCTGCCCAAATTCATCTTCCCGAATTATAAGAGAGGAAAACCACAGGAAATGAAGAGCCACAAACCAGTATGATTTAATGAATAATATAATCAAACGAGGAATACTTCATCTGTAATATCACAGATGTCTTCTTGACAACCAGTGTTTTAGCAATTACATTGCCTCATGCAAATATTTTTCGTCATAAGCATCTTCCACTTTTAGTGGAAGATTAATTGATCTGGATTTAGAGAGGGAATAGCAACTTCTGTCAATGGCTGATTAGTGTGTGTACAAAGGAAGCACTGGGTGAGGATTCACAAGTCGGTGGGAAACAATGATGTTCCAATCTCAAAGGTAATTAAGCACCGAGAACCCAAATGCCAAGATTCAAATGAGAAATCTTTAAACCATGACGACTCTTTTCCATATGCAAAAATTGATCCCAAACCATCAGATGTTTTCTGAAATATTGACTGTTACCAGCACATTAATTGCCTATCGATTTCTCCAGTTACAAAGACAAAAAGGCCCCACATAGGATTTGAATAACGAAAGATAATTTGTTCAGCAGTTCATTTTCAGCTTTTCAATCAGTCTTAATAATACACCTGGATCTAAAGTGCATTTCCAAACCTGCATTTTAAAAGGTTATGTCTGTCTAAAACACCTTCAGCAGTATGTGAATAAACACAAGGCTCTTCATGTTTTGTGTCTTGTACTCATCACGACATAAAATAACAGCATTTGAATTTGCTGCAGTGCTACAGTCAGATTAAAAGCCCAACAAACTGAACCCAGGTCACCACTGCATTATGCCACTCATTTCAATTAAATTAATTGAATATAACCAGAAAAAAATAGATTGTAACAAAGTAACCAACCACAGCCTTCTTACTGAAATAGAACATGCAGACACGGGTGAGTTATTAAACCATAATTCTATGGATTTGTAGTATGTTTGGTCTTCTGTTCTCACTCAGCAGTCAGCAAATGTGTATAAATACACAAATACATGTCCTCACCTTGGTGGCATGACAATATAGCAACATGCAAAGAAGAGAGCTGAGCAAGGAATGCACACTTCAAAGAGTCAAAGCTATATTTTATATATACAAGGGCAGAGAAAAAAACCCCAAACCCTATGGATGACAAATCAGATGCCACTAAGGCCTCCTTGGACAATTCTGTTTCAATCAGAAAAGACTAGATGAAAAATTACTCTCAGTGGGGAAACGAAGGACAAACACAATCTCAGCATTAAAACAAGGTTGATGAAAATCTCCCTGCCTTTGTCCTTCTAGCAAATAGATTTTATGACTCAGAAAAATGGGCACACACCACATGATCAATTTCAGAACTGCTTAGAGAAAAATCAAGAGTGCAGCCTGAAGGGAGCTTTGTTCTGTTATCAAAAGTTGCAAATTCATCTTTTATCATTATTGGCACACAAATATAACCTCCCTCCAAATAATACTACTCTCCTCCAAGTAATAATTGCAGTCTTCCCAGACCTCTACAGTGCAGGCATATTTAATTCCTATTTTAAAAAATAGAAAAATGAGTTGCTGGGGAATGGCACTAGGAACTGAAGCATGGAAGAGAAGCAGAAAACAGAACTGTTCTTGAAAGGCCAGGCTCACATGAACATTGGGATGAAGTTTAGCAGTGTCAGGGTGGAGTTTTCATTCACACCAAAGCCCTTTCCACAACGGTGCACTGACAGTGCAGGAGTTGGACATTAACAGCATCCCATGGAAGACAGGACAGAAAAGCAGCTGGATGCTGGATCTGTATCCAGCAGCTTGTACAAACTTTGACAAGATCCCACTCCGCGTGCAAGAGCATCTCTGGTTCACAGCCACTCCTGTCATTCTTTAATTTGAATTAATGAACAGGTAACAAGCTGTTCAGCACGTTTAAGCCAAGAGTACTTATTCACTTACCACAAACCTACAATGAAGACTCTTAGTAAGGACACAGACAATAATGGAAGATCTTTCCCTAATGTAAAAAAAAATTAAAATTGTATAATATAAAAAAGTGCTTTAGGAAACCATAAGTAGATTGCAAAATATCTCATGCTTAAACACACAGATTCAATGCTTTAGTTAATGTACTGCAAAGAGTCCTCAGCGGTCCTTTCTAATGCTTGTTTTTACATTAGCATTTGGTTTTCTTTTTCTGGGCAATTGATACCACTTACATTTTCCAAGGACTTAAAAGGTGGAAAGGACTGAAACATAAAACCCCTACAATTAGCACTGAAATAATGTTGTAATCATGTACTGAAAAAATGCTAAAGAGTACTAGAACTGTAAAGTGCTAAAAAAATTACGGCTCAGGCTTCTCCAGGAAATAGAGAATGGACTGGACTTCAATTCACACTGAATTCCCAAGGCTTATTGTCAGAATGAGAAATAAAATCTACCATATCTCTCTCCTCTTGCCAGCTTAAGAAACAAAGTCACCATGAAAGGGTTCAGCAGAGGAAAGCAAAAGAGAGTTAAGGAATCATGCAGAAGAAATCCACCAAAACCTAAGTCAAAACAAGCCCACTCACTCCTAGCCCCTGTCAAAAAAGTGTAAAGAAATCCTATAAGACACAACTCTTCCCCAAAACAATTCACCATTAAACTGATTATTTTTTTCCCTCTCTGTTTTTAGAGGCGAAATGCATTTCTTTTGGAAATACTTTATTTTCAGCAGAACCAGAGGCTCCTCCTCAGTCCTGTGCCTCTACTGGAATGGGATCCAAGAGATCTTCGTGTGAATTCTGAAGAGAATGTGACCCAAGTGATCAAAGACTATGAGAAGTCCAAGCTTCTACAAAGAGCTGTTCCAACAGCAAAGCTGGAGCTATTTGGCACTTTTCATTGCTGCAAAGCCTCTTTGAACCCTGTTAAGAACAGGGCTTTAGGAACTTGGTGCTGTCCCCTCAGAGCAGGTGACTGAAATGCAAAGAACAAAGAACCCAGCTCCCGGGAGGTGTCAGGAAACCTTCTGTGTAAATATCACTGCTCTCCCTGCAAGGACTGAGGGTACCTGAGCACTGAAGGAAGGGTGGGAGCTCCTGAGAGTGCTGAGGCTTTTGAAACAGCCTCTGGCATTCTCAAACACAGCCAGAGAGAGTGCAAAGCACCTCTGGGTATTAAATAATCTGCTAAGAGGCTGCAACAGCTTTGGTGTTCAGGCAACCTTCCTCTGGTTTCATTAAAAGGGGCTGAAAAGCGTGTAGTAACAGCAGGAAGAACAGCAGTGAAGCCTAAAAGTGCTGCACAAATCCAAACAGAAGAACAGAACTAAATATTAACTATTTAATTCGACTCTGTAAATCTCAGGGATGAAACAAAACATGAGAGAGACTTTAGGATTTAATATTACTTTTGATTTTTTCCTGATCCTATTTATACCAACATCACTGCTTATAATGCACAGATTACCTCCCACACCTGACTACAAATAAAAATACTCAGCATGTGAATTTAGGAGAGGTAACTACTTGATTTGCCATAATTTATCATTCAATTCAGGCTTTCAAGGTGACCTGTACTTTTTCAGAATTAAACACCTGCTTTTAAGGATGTTCCATGCAGAAGCATTAGACTACCAGGGATGAAATCAAAAATGTGCATTGAAAGAAGCAGTGAGAATTACCACCTTCACTGTGGTGTATTAGAAAAAGTGGTTAGAGGCTACAGCTGAGTGTTTTTTCATATCCACTCAGTAATTTCCTCTATTTCTGACAGGGTTTGTGTCTCAGCACCCCACAAGCCTGTTCAGGTCCCTTATGAAAAAGTTTAATAATATGTTTTGATGAATTTTGACTTTCCATTATTAAGATAATAATTTTTTACAGAAAATATAACCAGAGTGTACAGAAGCAGCTCTTCTTTCAGTATGAGGAGAGGGCAAAGACCACTGTTCTAAATTAAGATTCCTGAATTCCTGAAGTTTAAGAACACAGTCCATAAAATTACATAGTTTAAAAAAAGAGGGACACACATACACACAAAAAGAACAGTATTTTTTCTTTTATTTGATGAAATCTAATCCTAGGATTTCTCAGAACAGTGCCTGAGATTCCTAAACAGGAGAACTCAGGTGTTTCTCAAATGGCTGATTCCTGGCCAGTTTATTCAGCTACTCAGCTGCTGACAGCATTTTAATATAGTAAATTACTTATATTAATCAGAAAATCATTTCAGTCATTAACTGCAGTTTTTTCATGCTCCTCCTCCCTAAAATTACTGAGCTGTGCCTCCTCTGAGGAGAAAAACCCACCCCAAACCACAACAGGAGAAAAGCTTTAAGGCACAACTGAAATGCCCATCATATAAAAAGAGATAAACACGGGATCACCTGATTTTATTTTAGAACTTTTGATTAGTGAAAATTGAGAAAGCCACTTCACTACACTTCATAAAATAAGGCAACATCTCCTGCAGATCCTGAGTTTCAGTCATTTCTGCTAGACAGCATTCTCTTCGTTCCATAGTACACCAAAGAGACAGGTTTCCACAGTTCAACACCCACCATGATTACAATTTTCAAGCTTCGTTGTAAAACTTCAGAGACACCTCAAAGGTGAACAAAAGAACAAAACAATCTTTCCAAGGCAGCAGTCCAGAACAAATCCCCATGCTGTACCTTTCCATTTTAACAACGAAAACAACGCACAAGAAGCCCAAATCACAGAGATGCAATCAAATCCAACTGCTGTTTTAACTTTGTTCTCCTTCCAGCACAGTTCACAGCAGCTGGGGCTTCTACCACTTGACTGGGCTTTGTCCTCGTGACTGTTCTGCCTTCACATAAGTGTCATACAGCTCTCTCAGATGCAGCAGCAGCTCCTCCAGGTTGTCTCCTGTCAGCGCAGACAAGGCGATGACCCTCTCAGCCACCCGCTCCCTGAGGAGTGGCAGATTGATCCTGGACTGAGCAAGGTCAAACTTATTCCCAATCACAACACGAGGCCTCTCAGACAAGCCTTTTTCATATGCTTCCAGTTCATGTTTCAGGTCCTGCAGCTGGATCCAGGGCTGAGGCACAGACAGATCCACCACGTACAGGAGGAAGCGGCAGCGCTCGATGTGCTTCAGGAAGGCCATCCCCAGCCCACGGTTCTGATGAGCACCTTTGATGAGGCCAGGAATGTCAGCAACTGGAACAGCAATTTCACAGTGAATCCAGCAGATCCAATAAAAACCCCCCAAAAAAATCCCCCCAGTCTTTTACTGGCCAGTGTCAGTACTTCTAGAATTATGTCTCAATACTAAAGCACAACTCATGCTAAGTTTGCAGCTTTTATCTTTTAAAACACCTAAATTTAGATTACTCCAGTGCAGACATGTCGTTGTTTGATGCTGAACACAACAGCACAGGCTCTCTATTTAGAAGGCTAGAAAATGAATAATTCTTATTTTTTGAGAAACGATTCTCTTATATAGTATTTTACACAGACCAAATTGATTGGTGAAACAAAGGCAAACCTCTTCAATCACATTGGTTAAAACAGAGATGTTCATCAAGAAACCTCTCCCGTGAGAAAGAATGGATAAACATAGGTACAGTTACAAAAACATCTCACTTTGTTTGCAAAGTTTTCCTGGGAAGAAGTTTCTTAGAAACAAATATATTAAAACCAGGGCTACACAGACAGAATACAGACTGACAGTTTGGCACTAAGGGTACCTACAAATGAAGGTGAAATGGGCTTTCAGTAGAGTTTTGTTTGAAGTCCTTCGTTCTTCAGAATTAGCAAAAAGTCTACAGAATTCCTGAACCTATTTCTGCAGCATTTTCAAGCATTTACAAAAAGTGACACAAATTGCTATCGAGGTACACACAACAGACTTCAAATTCTTACCTGCCACTTGTTCATAGTCCTGATAGTGGACGATGCCAACGTGGGGGTTTAGGGTTGTGAATGGGTAGGCAGCCACGGCTGGCTTTGCCCGGGAGATGGCTCTCAAAAGGGAGGATTTGCCAGCATTGGGAAAGCCCACCTGGAATACAAACACCCAAATTTCTCAACCTTTAAACAAATCTGCAAAATTCTGCTAGACCAGACAGTTACTCTGCAGTTGCTGGACTACATAAAGAACATTTTTCAGCAAAGTATAACTTTCACAGCTTTGCCAGCTGGTGTTAGAATATTTCCATACTCAAATACAAAAATAGCTTAAGCTCAAAGCTGATGCTGCATTTTTCATTTCAGAGGATGATAAACCTGACTCTAAAAAAGTCAAATGTTTAATATCTGTAAGAAGAGAAATACAGGGATGAAATAGATGATTTGAACTTCATCATTTAGGAAAAAAAAATAAAACAAGAAAATAAACCAATTTACAAGAATTCTCCATACTGTACTGTTCATCTGCAGAACCAGCAGACAAAACTGCTGGATGTCATCAGCAATCACTGATGAATCTTGTTTCTCATTGTATAGTATGGATTTTAGCAGAAGTAGGACAACACCAACTAGCAAGAGAGTGACAGCTCTGAGGATCATTTTGGACACCTTTCTACCAAGTAACAGCAAGAAAGCTCCGAGCTGCATCTCCAAGCAAGCAAGCCAGGAGATAAGAAAATGCTATCACACATTATTTCTTCAGTCAGTCAAGTGTCACCCTACAACCATATGGAAGCTGAACCAACAGAAGCTCACCAATCCTGCATGAGCTGTTGTCTTGAGCTCCAGATGAAGGATCCTCTCCTGACCTGGCTCTCCTGGAGTAAATAATGTCGGAGCACGGTTTTCATTGGAGAGAAAGAAGCGATTCCCTTTCCCTCCAGCTCCTCCAAAGGCTGCAATGTACTCTTCTCCATGCTGAGTGAGGTCAGCCACAACTTTGCCATCCTCCTTCACCAAAGTACCTAGAGGGACCTCAAAGTGAAGAGATGCAAGCATTACACTGAAGCTCAAAGCCTGCAGCAGATCCTCCACCAGCCAATTTCAGATCTGCTGAAAATCACTCCTGCATATTCTCAAGGTGAGGAACCCAAAAAGAGAACTGTATTTCATGAAACTCACTTCCTGAACTCTAACAGCACCATCAGACATTTACCCATTATTACACATGAGATTTGCTCACAATAAGGTTCTCCAGCTTGAAAATCAGCCACGTACCAAGCTAGCACACAGCAGGCAACATCCACTGACTTACTTTAACATACATGTGTGCACCATTAGCTCCATAACAGTTTTTGCTTCCTCCTCTCTCTCCGTGAAAACCCTGATAGAAGGGCAACACTGAAGAAAGTGATTTCATTTGCTGGTCAGCTGTAAAGCAAAAGACACACATTTTGAACACACTGCTTGGTCAAACAGGCACAGAAAAGCCACCTCTTGAGTGTTCTTTCCCTTTTGGAATATTGCATGAGTGCACATCCTATTCATGTCTCAACAATAACATACCAGGGAAGACTAACATTAATCTAAGTCGTGATGAAGTTTAACTGCCTGTATTTAGCTTAGGTTTATTAATGTGGTCATTCCAAACCAAAATTAATTTGCTAGATTAGATTTTACAGCAGGGTGGTGGTAGAAGCAGTCTTATTCATCTTAAGAGGAAAATTTAATCAGATCCCAGCCTTAACAAAACACAGTCAGGCACCAGGCACTAAAGTACTTGCAAAATACCTCAATTTTCAAAATTCTTTCTAAGGTTGTCAGTGTTGCTTATGTCTTCCTTACTACAGCTCTGGAAAAAACTTCAAAAACAAAGACATCTCATACAGAAATAACCATTTTAACCTTTTTGCCATTTATCACTTCTTACAATCCATGTAGGGCTGTTTTTGCTGGGGTGGGGTGTTAAACAATAAGACAACAACATGAAACAGAACAGATTCAGTGAGGTTTACCTTTAAAAATGACATGACCCCCATCACCTCCATTTCCACCGTCAGGACCTCCAAATATTTTTCTGGGCTCACTGTAGAAGGAGTGGCCCCCTCCTCCTCCTTGTCCTCCAACCACGCGCACTTTCCGCTGATCCACGAAATAACGTGTCTGCAACAAGGGTTGTTCCCTTTAAGTACAATTTAGTAGACTCATCTTCCAAGAAATTTTAGTTAACAGGCAGACCTGCTATTTTCAGCCATGATGAATTCCATTCAACAGTAAAAAAAAAGAAACCAGAACTCTGAATCAGAACTCTGCTGCCATTCACAGATCAACTAAATGCAGTGTACTGAGCATAATAATAAAGAAAAACAGGTCTCATCTTTCAAGTATTTTTAAGAGCTTTTTTAAAAGCCTAAGGCTATGCTGATATAACTTTATCTGTCTCCAGAAAAGGGGATGAAATGCCCAAGGCAAAATATTTGAGAAGTACATTCATTTGACAGGTGGAATTCTTTACACAGAGGGATGAAAAGAGAAAGCGTGACCGTGATCACGGTAACTTTCAAATTCTGTCAGTTACTGAAGGACTTTGTAATGAGAATGGGCTTTAAGGTCACTTTAAATAAAGGGCACAAATAGTACGTGAGGGACAAAAAGTGTTTTTAGTGTTATGATACCAAAGATAAGCAACTGAAAAAAAAACCCTCTCAACTGAACTTTTGACAATCAAATTTATGCTACTACTAAAAAGTCTCTTTTAGAAAGTATCTGGCACCACCACATGGTGAGACAGTAAACTATAGCTTTTAATGGGAAGTGATTTATGGATCATTAGAAAATAAGGATTTTTCCAGGGATGCGTAAATATAAAAATAAGATGAAGAATAAATTCTACAACCCTGAAGTTCCTCTGACATAAAGTGAGGCCTGTTTGGCAGCTGACTACACCGCAAGACTAAAAAAACAGCGAGAAACAAAACAGTATTTTAGATCTAAAGCTAAAATACCATTTCACAGCTTTAGCTTCAAAAAGACTTTTTGCTTTCTAGACTTATGGATGCTTCCAGCCCAGAGAGGCCGAAGGGAAGGGGACCGCTACTACGAACAGCGTGAACACGGAGAATACCGCGGGGCAGGCTCGTTTCCTCACTGTTCTGGAAGTCAATTATATTTCAGCCAGCATTTCCTCCCTCCAGCAGCGCCAGCGGCGGGAGCTGTGTCCCAGGCACCCCGAGCCCAGCACTTACCAGCTGCCGCTCCGAAATGGCTCTTTTCTCCCTCAGCCGCCTGTCCTTGGCGCAGCGGGCGCAGGAGGTGGAGAAAGCCGGCGGGCTGAGCAGCAGCAGGGCGGCCTTCCAGGGGCTGCCCCCGGCCCCGCAGCGCCTCAGCGCGGCCCCGGCAGCGGCCGGGAGCGCCGAGCCGCCCAGCCCGGGCACACAGAGCAGCGAGCTGCCCAGCCTGGGCACACACAGCACCGAACTGCCCAGCCCGGGCACACACAGCACCGAACTGCCCAGCCCGGGCACACACAGCACCGAACTGCCCAGCCCGGGCACACACAGCACCGCCATGCAGGGGCCGGCCCCGGCCCCGCCTCGGCCTCCCGGGCGCAGCCGCCGCGGCGGAGCCGCGCCCCGGCAGCCCCAGCCCGCCTCCCTCAGCCCCGCCTCAGCCCGGCACCGGCCCGCGCGTCTCAGAATCCAGTGTGGCTTGGGTTGGAAGGCACCTTAAAGATCATCCATTTCCCCCCCCCGCCTCTTCCGCTATCCCAGGTTGCTCCAAGCCCCGTCCAGAGTAGCCTTGGACAATTCCAGGGGTGGAGCAGCCACAGCTTCTCTGGGAACGTTGGGCCACGGCCTGCCCACCCTCACAGCACCGAGCATCCTCCTAATGCCCCATCTAACCCTGCCCCATCTAACCCTGCCCTATCCAACCCTGCCCTATCCAACCCTGCCCTCTGCCAGCTTGAGGCCATTCCCCCTTGTCCTGTCACCCCCGGCCTTTGTAAACAGTGTCTTTCCGTCTTTCTTACAGCTCCCTTCAGGCTGCAATTAAGGCACCCCAAAGTTCCCCTGAGCAGGCTGGGCAATCCCAATTCTCTCAGCCTTTCCCCACAGCAGAGCTGCTCCATCCCTCTGATGAATTCTGGTGAATTCCCAGCAGGTTTATTCCCCGAGGGGCAGAATTCTCCCTCCCTGGCTGCCCAGCACACGGGGGATTTCTGGGCTGGGGCACGTCCGGCTCTCACCCACCAGGAAAGGGTAACCTGTGCTATCCATTCCATCCGCCACAAGAAAAGTACCACCAAATCCACTTTCAGATAATACTTAAACTAAACCATTTTCAAGCATTCTGTATTACAAAACAGAAAATGATACAGTTCATGGAAGAAGTCAAAATGCTGGCATCACTTTGTTTCCACATTAATACATAAAAATGGACGACACATTAAATAAACGTTTTGTTATTAACAATTAGAAATATTAACACCAAAAATCATGTATAAATTAGGAAATAAATGTACAAACTATTTCCAAAGTGCTCTTTCAAATACATTATATACACAACATTCACGAAGTTCTTAATGTAAGACATTTCAGATTGATGTAATGTTGCTGTTTCGGTTTAAGTGTTGTTCATATTCTCTCAAAAGCATTTCAGCACTTTCAAAAACCACATAAAAGTATTCCCAGACTGGCAAAGAGCAATATTGCATTCTTCTGGCTACCTGTAATAGTAATGATTATAAAGAAAACAATCTTACTTCCTTTCTGTTCCTTGCTATTTGAGAGTACTTATTTGTATGAAAACACCAGCAGGAAAGACAAGAGAAATGAGGACTGACTAAAAAAATGTCTTCTATTTTACCAGTAGTTGAAATTATTAATATAGGAAGGACAGTGCTTGGACAACATTTAATAGTAAACTCTTTAGTTGTCCAGTTAAAGATTTTCTTCTAAAGGAAAAAAAACTAATGAATTGAGAGATGTTGTGTTTTTCTTGTGGTCTTCGTTTTTCAAAATATAAAGTACTCGAAATCCCATAAATAACACCAGTCAGACGAAGAAAAGGAGAAAATCCTACAGAGTGTATTTACCTTAGATTGTAAATTTGCAGTTAATCTCATATCAAAAAATGTTTGTGAGCTACAGTCACCCCAGCTTTTTGCTTCAGGGAAATTTGGACACAGTATTTTTTTCAACACTTATATAAGCACTTTAAAAGTGCTCTTTTTTTCACCCCCCAAGACTTTATAAGAACATATAAAACTGAATAGAAGCGACTTACATTGTTCATACTGATTTTTACATACCACTAGTTTTTCTCTCTAAATTCTCCCTCTATAGGTATTCTTTCACTGGTTGACCCCATTAATAGCTCCCCTCTCTATATGCATAATAGTGTCTCGCAATTAAAGCTGAATTTAATTGCTTGTCTGCAATAAAGATGCATTTTTTTTCTTTTACCTCTGAACTATTTTTCTGTCAAGCTACTATAGGAAAATAAAAGTGATGATGAGCTGTAAGAACAACAGACCAACAAATCTGACAACATATATGGTTATAATGTTTGCTGGGGAATCTGAGCAAGGGCAGCGCAACAATCAGAACAAAGAAGGATGCCAGCCACCTGCTTGCAAAATTTGGCACGAAAATGTATATGCAAGTTATAAAATTTGGAGTAGGATATCCAAGATGGGACTTCTGCCAGATGTTTTTCTCAGCTAAGCACGATATGAAGCAATACTGACGTCGAGCAGGCTGACACTGCAGGTCTCAGAGCCCCCTTCTGGTTTTCTTTCCACAACAGAAATACTTTTGTTTACATGGACATATAAAAGGTGTCTCTATTTTTTAACATTTCTATGATCATAGGTTTCGATCCTCTTTCTGTACCTTTCACAACAGAAATGCGGACTTATGCAGATCACTGAATTATAGGATTTGGGTAGGTAGGCATTACAGAAATTGCAGTTATTTTTTGCCATATAGCATAGAACTATCTTTTTATAAGGAATGTATCCATCTCCTTGTTCTGTAGAAGTAAACTGAAGAGCCATGGATTTTGGAGGCTGGCAGGTAATTTTCAATGCATCCAGTTAAAAAAAGATCAATAACTTACCACAGGGAACTTCCCTGGACTGAGATGTGACTGATGGGCTTTGCATTGAGCCAGACTGCAGAACAACCTGGCTGTTTTCCAGAACGGGGCACAACTGTGATCTAATGATCCTAAAGCTATTCAGAAACATCAAGAATGGGACAAGAGGGGGTAAATGGAAAACTTCTGCATTGTATCAACATACAGTACTATACACAGCACCAAATATCAAACCATTAAAGCATTGTCTTGTTACCAGTAGTGCACTGCTTCATATCCAGCATGAAATGAACACTGTTCACATACAGACGCTGCTTTGTGCTAAGGGGTAACCAACATATTACAATTAATCAAAACTGCCTGTACATCCAGTTCAAAAGATTGCGATACTGTTGAAAGGAATCTGACACAGCACTGTATTCTTTTATTGCTGGTAATTTCCATATTGTCCCTGTTAAAAAAAAAAAATAGTAATGTTGAAGGATAATACATTGGAGGCTTACTGCGAGTTAGACAATTTCTTTTGATCTGTGAATTTTACAAGATCTACTGAAGTATCACCCATATACCTGCACTAAATTATCAGATTTATAGACAGAGCTAACAGCCAGATCTGCTTTTCCAGAGCAGAGATTTAGACAATTTACCTGCTCATAGCCATAAGGCCTCTGTTGCTGAGCGGATGGGCCTGTCTGGGAAGCTCTGTAACTTCCATATTGCTGCCCCTGTCCCTGTTGGTAGCTGGAATACTGTGAAGAGGCTCCTTGTGCAGGACCTGAGAAAACAGTAAAATCCATTACAGGCAGTAAAATCCATTGCAGGCCTGATTTGCCAGGGGAGTTCTTAGAGTAAATTGTTTGTTAGCATCTTATAATATGATGCTAAAAAGTAAGCTCTGTGAGTAAGAACTGTGAGTAAATTCTGCCCAGACCTCCCCTCTAGGTTTACACTAGGAGGTGTTAATAATACTAATGATGTAGTTGCAGCAGCGTAAACTTCAGGTTTTAAACTTGGCTCAAAAAATGTCATAATATTTCTAAGTGAAGCCTCTCTGAAATCTGTATTGGCACAGCTCAGTTCTGACCTCTATGCAAACTACCTGGCCTTTATTTTAGTAACAATTGCATGTTTAAATTCCTATCTAATCTGGCTGTGCCACCATAAGCAACAGAGGAGTGATTCCCTGGACTGTTGATGTTCTGTTTCATGTCAATTCAGAGGGACTAGATGTGTAGGAGGCCTGGGAACCCAGACAGTGACCTCCTGATGATGTTTCACACAAAGTCAACATGAAGAAAATGTGTATTTTCTAACTTCTGTCAAAAGAGAGAGGGATTCAGGATGGAACACAGTGCTAGACTAATGTATGTTACTGCCCAGAATCCCTTTACTAGATCTTTGGCTAATTTTGGTACATTGTTAATCCAAGGTTAATCAAGGGAATTGTTGACAGCCTACTTTAGCCTAGGAATGGAGGCATCAGGGTGAAACACTGCACAGTCTTGACCAGCCACTGAGAGTTTTCTTACCATATCCTTGCTGCTGTCCTGGGTAACTCTGTTGATTTGGGTATTGCTGCTGGGAATATGTTTGCTGTTGTGCAGCTCCCTGTTGGTATCCTGCCTGCTGCTGGCTGTACTGAGAATTTCCTGGAGAGGGAAATATTGGAATTGTTTGGTCACAGGTGAGGCAGGTATTTCACTGTACATGTGGGTCATAAGGAAAACAAAGGCATAAGGAGCCTTGGTCTGGAACTCATACACAAATACTTTTCTTAGAAACAGCTGATTGGCTTTTGCCAAGCAAGATGTTTATTTCTCCAGTAATTTTCAGGTTTTTTGAATAAGGCAGTTACTTATTTATACACATCACTAAACAAAAAAACAAACAACCTGTTCTTCAAAGGATTTTTTTTGCCCCAGAGGGGCTTCAGAAGAAAAAGTCACAAAGATAAGTCTGCCAGGGTAAATAACTGCTTTCTCAAGAAGCCCTCTCATTGTATTTTCTTCTAGATAATGATGTTTATTCATATATCCCAGAAAGACCACTTATCCAGTTCTTACAGGTATTTTTTTTCAAATACCTATGATGGAAATTCCATTTGCTGTATCCTGAAACAACAAAATTAACAGAGGCTCTATAGATGACACCGCTTCTCCTAAATGCCACCTTGCTGCATCATAATTCAGTTAATATTTCTAGTTAATTTAGAGTTCAGATATCTTTATAATAGATTGAATTGACTGTTAAGATTTTGCTGTATTTTCCTACCTCCTTCATAGTAGTGTTGTGTAGAGTCATCAAACGACCGGTCGTAGCTCTGTTCAGTGTAGGATGACTGCTGATAGGCATAATCACCATGTCCTGCAAGGAGTCACAAAGATTTGTCAGATACATTCTTTATGGGACCATAGACATAGTGTTGAATATATATTTAATATATATTATGGAGCAGCTTATGCACCAAAATGAGGCTAAGAGCAAATACAGACCCCTTTGGGAGAATACTGAACACACGGCAAGGAAAGTCACAGCAATGGATAAAACTCTTGTGTTTACTAATCCAAACTGGGCTTTGGTCTCTTTTTGGAGCAGTTTGTACAGCAGGGTGCACTGATGTGCATGTTTTGTACCAGGCTCCCATCCCCTGGGATTCTAATTTTCCAGCATTTGAATTGGAAATGAAGCATAATAGGTTTGCCATGTCCTTGGATGTGGCAGTTGTGGCGCTCTGCACTCGATCAGTATCACGGTGACCCCAGCTCAGAGGAATTACCATCTGGATAGTATTGCTGATTCATAGGTTCTGATGAGCCTTGGCCATGACTGTACTGCTCACTGTAATATTCCTCCTGACCCATGTACTGCTGCGAGGAACCTGCAAAGGCACAAGACAAGGCAAATTGAGCCTGTGGACTCCTAAGAGATGGGCTTCTCCTATCTAATATTTTTTTTTTTGAGAAAAAGAAGTTTATGTCTGGATAAGCAAACAACTGAGAGCAGTTACAAAGATATTTTGCTCACTAGAAAAAGGAAATAAATTTGTATTCTCAGAAAAAGATGGTTGAAATTGAAATCACAGGTCAGTAACATATCCTAGAATCACTCACTTCTGCAGCAATGCCAAAAGTAAGAGCTACATTTCATCTACTAGTCTGAGTTATTAGAAAGCACAGGAATGTATTCCGTGCTCAAGAGCTCAGTCAGAATTAAATATATTTTCATTAATACATTAATTTGTTTCTTAGCAAAATTCAGGTTATTTTAGAATCAGTCTAGCAGCTTTATTACCTCTTACAACTTTATCCAGAGAGGTCTTAGAGCATGGTAGTTATCCTCTGTTTTCCCTTCCTTGGCCTAATTTTTCATTCTAATTGCTGGCACACTGTATCTTCTTTCCAGAAATGGGTTCCTTGCTAATTGTGCCATGTTAGGGCTGATCCAACACCATGGGAAAGAACTGAATGGATTCCCAGGGGCTTGAATGAGCTGTGTATCAAATTGTTCATCTTTTCTTTAGGGATTTATGATCCCTTTTAGACAGAATTATTGTTCTAAATGCCTGAAATAATTAAACAGATAAATCTAGAAAATAGATTCAGGTTCATCTCACTGTCACGATACTTGCACCATTCAGAATTTCCTGTGCTCCAGGGTGGGATTCTCTGTTTGTAAATGCGACTTGGAAATTTTGGTGACTATGTACCCCACAGGACAGACTGAGTATCACCAATCTAATGAGAGCTCTATCAATAATCTGATAGCAGTTTTACCTTGCTGTGAGGCTCTGTAAGGGCCCATGGGTCGCTGCCCCATCATGCTGTTGCCTTGGTTGCTCTGGCTCATCATGGCAATGGAGGATTGTCCCTGGTAGTGCTGGCTCCCTCCTTGTGCCGAGTTGTAATGTGACGTTGCTGCTTGCTGGTGCATCATGGAGACTACAATGGACATGGAAAAGACTGTTTTCCAAAGATGGGGCAGTTCTCTCCTAGTCTCTTTGGAAGCAAGTTAAAACCTTCAGCTAACATGCATCCTGATAATTCTGTGAATTTTCCACAGGGGGAGATGTTTTCCTACTGGATTTATTTACTCTTCTGCACTGGAATCCAGAAAGGATCTTATTACATGGTCAGTTCTTGCCATTTGCTTCAGCAGATATTTAAAAATACATCCAGCCTTGATTATTATTAGCTTACTTAAAAGAATGTAAACCTTATTGCAGTAGGGTTAAAGAAAGAAACAAGAAATTTTGCTTGTTCCTGTCTACCTCCTGATTATTTCATTGCTGCATTTCTTTTCTAATATACTCTTTCTTCTGCTTCCATCTTCTCATACACCTAATGATTATGGAGTTTAAGTAAACTGATACTCTAAGATTTATTTGATTCCTAAATTTTGTGTTGCTGTAAAGAATTCTAAAGCATCAGACATCCCATTCAATGTGATTCAATTAGCAAACTTTTTTTTTAAATTAAGAGATTAATTGAGTTGTCTGCTAGTCTCTTAATGCCCTGCAAACAATGTGAAGTACCAATAAAATAACAAAATGGGGTAATAACGTACAAAGAGTAAATGTGTTATACCCTGGCAGGTTCTTTATGTTTGGGTAAAGGTGCTGCTCAGATCTCTCCCATGGCTGCCAAGGATTTGCTGCCAGTGCTGCTGCACCTCTGTCTAACCCTCTTTTCCCCAGCTCAACCCCAAACAGTGCTGCTGAACCTCTGCCTAACCTTCTTTTCCCCAGCTCAGCCCTAACCATGGCGAGCCAGCCTAAGTTAAGCCAAGTCTGAAGCTGTTCTGACTTACACTGGTGCCTGACACCTGGAAATCCAGAGATGTCTTAAAGCTGTCTTTTCCTCTGGTACGTTTGTCGCTGTCTACAGAAAATATTTACAGAACAAAGTCATGTGTGGCAAACCCTCTGAGGTGACTGGAAAGTCAAGGTGGCCCAGGAGAAGGAAGAGGGCGTTTACCTGGGTTGGACTGCATGTTGATGTTTGTTCGAGAGACGTAATTGCCTATTGAGCCCTGGCCTTGCATTGGCACGTTCTGGGATGCAGGCACTGTGTGGCTGTAACCAGGGCCAGTCCCGTGGCTGCTGACAGTCATACTCAGAGAGGTGGTGGGCATGGTGTTCTGGCCTGACTGCTGCATAGACACGTGGTTAGGACCTAGAAAAATCAGAGAGAGCGACAAGAAAATCTGAGCTGTTATTGGCAATGCACGGTGAGCATGAGGCTTCGCGGCCTTTCTGAAATACCTTAGGATAAAGCAAAACAAAAAACATCAAAAATCGTCGTTATTAAAACTCCCTGTTATCTACAGAGAAATTAAAACTGCCTGCTGCACAGTGAGAGCGATCCTCCTCTTCCTGGCAGCCAAATCCAGGCTGTACAGGATTGCAGATGGGAAGAACAAAACCAGCAGCAATGCCCTACAAGCACTTCCTTGCAGGCAGCAGAATTAAAAAATGCCAGTAATTTCAGCTGCTTCAGAAAATACACGGACTCTGGAAACATCCCAGCCTTTTGAAATTTGTCCTTTCCTTCCTCTTGTCCTGCAGTTGGTTCCTTTTCCCCCTTCACACAGGCAGTGACCGTGGGAAGGCACAGCAGTGGCTCAGAGACATTTTGCACATTGCTGCATCCATTGGGTTCCTCTATCACCAGCTCAGCTCCTTAGCTGGGGCTTCTGAAGTACCAACGGAGCCTCTACTCAGAGAACAAGCCTATCTTTCCCTTTCCTGAAGTTTGACTAAAAGCATCCCAGAGGAAGATAAATTTTCCAAGTCACCATAACAATCCCAGTTGTTACTCCCTTTCCAACACCAGAACGGAATCATCAGACTTCTTCAGATACATCCTGGGTTTGTTTCCTGCTTATCGAGCACTGTGCTTATTTGTAGAATTCTGTTGCAGTTGGGTAGCTACTATTGGGGAAAATTGGGTTCTTCTTTGTTGTTTATTGCCGTAAATACTTTTATGAATGAGTTTTGGAAAGTAGTTTTCACAGTATATTGTTACTCTCCAAGTTGTGATGGTGCATGTTGTTGTCTATCTAAATTCAGCCATATTGTTGTCAATCTCAATTAATTTAGGTAGAATGCAGAATCCTTAGAAGAGGCAGAATTATGTTGTAATGTTTAAATAACGGTATTTTAATTCAGGGTTATTAAGTTTATCTGCAACCTCTGAAATACGTCTAACTCATTTAGTACAAACCTCATTAATTACCCTTAATGGTTTTCATAGCTATCAAAACGAGAACATTTGCTGTAAATTATATTTTCCTCTGATGAAGAGATGCAAGCAGCAGTTTCAACAAGAGATAAAGAGAGCCAGCTCTCCTGAAATCAGTGGAGCTGGATCAAAATGCTGCTACAGAAAATTCTCTCTGTGTTTTGCTGTGGTTTGTTTAAGTTGTAAAGCTGATCCTTGTGCAACACAAGGTCACACAGTGTGTGAATGGAGGAGATAGCAGCTGCCTTGAGTGAGAGATGGAGTGAAGCTAGTGTTGGTAAACCTTGCCTTATTTGCATGGGAAAAATTGGAGATTCTCGGCCTTCTTTAAGATAAGAAAAAAAAAAAAAAGGTTGACTAATTTGTGATTGTAAGGGAAAATATGTGGATGAGTCCAGACCTCAGGACTTCCAGTCTGGTTCTTTCAATCAGCAGCAAATTACTACAAAGATCCGGAGGAGGCAGGGGAGCAAATCAGAAAACCAACAACAGTAGCACTGAAAATGTCTATTCTGAATAACACAAAACAATGTTTTGATTGACTTAATATATTACTCATACTCAGTATTAAACCCTTCAAAACAAAGGCCCTGAAAAAATTAGTAAGTTTACTTTACAAGTTGTAGCTGTTTAGAACAGGTCCCTTTTCCATTCATTTAAAAGGTACTATAGGCTTGACCACAAAGGTATTTTTAAAAACTCAGAAGTCATTTCATGGCTTGTGTCTGCTCTTGAGTCCCTCTGCCAAGGTCTGAGATTTTACAATCAGATATTTCTATTTATAGAAACTGGTTTTGCTCTCTGTTGCTCTGGGAGACACCCACAGAAACAAGAACTGACTGAATAACTATGATCTACAAAATAAACAGATTATTCGTAATATAAAATGCACATATTAAAATATTGTTTTTCAATTAGTTTAGTTGCATGAACAAAACCAACCAGACAGATTATATTATCTTATTAATATGAAATGTCTGTGCAAATTCTTTGACTGTGTGGTACAATTTCTGCAAGCTTCTGTAGAGGACAAAGACTGATGCAACACCAAATGATTTGTAAGGAGAAATGTATCCTGGAAGGTGTTTGTAGTCTGAAGGTTGTGTGGTCAGTCATGCAAGCAATTCCATTTTACCCTGGCCAACCCCGCCACTTCCATGAGAAAAATACCACAACATATAATTTCTCTTACTAAAAACTTGGATGCATCTTTACCCGGTGATTTTCATCACGCATTTTTTTTTTTTTTAAATGTCTTTAATTTCCTCTGCAGAAACACAAAGCACTCCGCAGAAGCCAACATCATTCCTGCCTGTAGCCATTTTGTGGTGATTTCAGCATGTGCCTGAAATCCCCATATGCCTGAAAGGTGAGTTAGGAGAGGTCTTTTCCAGCTCTCTAAGTATATTCTGCATTAATGATTTTGTTGCCAGGCAACAGCAAAGCAGCACAAAGGGGACCAAAGCTCACCATTGCTAATCTGACTCTGCATGAGGGAGGAAGGAGGAAGGCCGGTCCCGATGGCATCGCTGAGATTGCTCTGGGAGTGGAGGGATTGGTTGGACGCGCTCTGACTCATCCCTCCCGGGCCCAAGTTTATATTTTGCGTCGGTGGCTGCGAAACAAGGAGGAAAAGCAAATTTTTGGTTAGGTTTTTTAATTGGAAAAATAGCGGCCCCCAAATTAGCCTGACTATGAGTAAAAACTGCCTCGGCTAAATACGCGTTTCCTTTGCTTTTTGGGTGAAGCTTTCTTGGTTTGACTCCTCCGTGTGAATGACATTGAGCACGACAGAGCAGCTGACAGGCAGCAGCACAGTGAAGGGCTTGAAATTGTGTTTGTCACAGAGTGTGGCTTCTGTGCTCGTTCCTCTGCACTCACATGGATTTCCAAACACAACCACTGCGGGGAATGCATTAGCAAAGACAACACAGGAGTGTGGTGACAGATTGACCTTTGCCAAGCTATGCTGCAGCTTGTGTTATGTGTGGTACTCCCCAAATCAATCCACCGAGCAAGAGTAACAACATGTGTAAAGACAAACCAATGCCCGAGTGTTGAATTAGATTTTTGACATAAAGCAGCAGCATTTCTTCCCCCCAAGTAAAGAACACACTAAGAACAGGTAAGAATAGTGAATCTGGAACAAATGGAGCTGTTCAGATCTGTACCGCTGCATCATAAACCTTGAGCTATGGGGCAGAGATTAACACAATTGTCCCAAAGAACATAATTTAAACAGTAAAAGTAACTTTTGATTTGTTTGGTGGTCTACTTGGCCACTTCAAAACTTTTAGCTGGAAAAATACTGAAAAACAGTTCATTTATAGTGATCAGTGACAGAATCAAAGAACACTTCCCTCTGGCATAGCTAATGTATCTGAGGGAAATAACTATGGTATTAGTTGTACTAATAACTAATTATTAGTTACAGTAATTGTACTGGTACTTACAGCAGGAAGCAAGGACTGCATATTCTGGTTAGAGTCTGCTATTGTTGCCAAGTAAACCAGGTTTCTGTGCAAGATTTGTTGGTATCTACAGAACAAGGAGTAAAGCTTATTTGGAAAGGGTTAACAATACACAAAATTCCAAGTCTTTATCTTTTTTTT